>CAKNYM010002748.1:0-13123 GCA_932195095.1 Andricus curvator | reverse complement strand
ATTTGTTAAGTACGAAGTTTAATTGGTGTGACATTTCTGTACGTAGAGAAAAGTGCGTAGAAAAGCGCGCGCTCTACGACGCATGCGCATTAATGTATATGGAGAATTTAATGGAGGACCTACGAGGATGTAACGAGGATTTCACCACGTCCTCTTTTAGTCCTCAAAACATGCAAAAGTGGAAATTTGCGCACATTTTGAGGACTTAAATAGGACTTGGAATATATTGAAATAAATCCTCTTTTGATCCTCCTAGGTTCTCGAAAATAGAGAATTTGGAGGATAAAAGGAGGACCTATATTTCGACTCGGGCAGTATCGGAATTTGGAATTAAGTTTTAAACTAAAACATGTGACTCTAAATTAAATCAAATTTGCTTAAATCCATATAAATTTTACTTCATTAAATGCCAGAAATCTGAAAGTGTTACGATTTTATGTCGGTAATTTCAAAGGTTTTTTCTTTGAATCGGTTGAGAGACCATGTCAGTGATTTAGCTGACGATTTTTTTCCTAATAGTAGGTGCCCAAAAAACAACAAAAATGAAGTATTAGATGTTTAGAATCAGAACTTGACGTGAAATTGTTTTTTGAAATTTGATTTTTTCATCAATTTTACTTTTCTTTTCAAACCTGCATAAAAAAGGCAATTCATAACCGATTTTAAAGTTTAATGGCTTAATATATTCGCTCCCGAGAGTAGTTTTAGGCAAAGTATTTACACGGCACGTATGTCAAAAACTAAAAAAATAAGGTCATTTACAAGGTTGTCTATAAATTCACTAAATTTCACAAAAATCAAAAGAGCTGCAATTTCTCATTTTCAAGTTCAGCGATGTCGCTTTTATATGAAGTTATAAGGTACAGTATACTAAACTGCCGTCCAAACTAAAAAGATACATAAGTGACATTTTTATGAAAAATGAGTTTTTGGTATCGTTGGATTCGTAAAAGAAAGCTGCGTCTAACTGTGTTATTAAAAATCATTAATTATTAATATTTATTGCAAAAAACGATTGTTTATAAATGAGGAAAGTCGAAACAGTTAAAAAATACAACATAAAAAGATACACAAAGCACTTTGCTATTTCACAAGGCTAAAACATACGTAAGGGCAAGCGATTCTTTTCGTTTGTAAATTCGCTCCGTACCCGGTCACTTTTACAAGGCAAAAATACACAAAAGTTCTTTAGGTCCTTTTTTATTTGTATGCTGATGACGTATTACATGCCTTGTGCAAATTTTAGGACACGCAGAGTGCTATGTGTATCTTTTTATATTGTATTTTTTAACTTTTTCGACTTTCCTCATTTATAAACAATCGTTTTTTGCAATAAATATTAATAATTAATCATTTTTATTAACACAGTTAGACTCCTATAACGAAACAAACGATACCAAAAACTCATTTTTCATAAAAATGTCACTTATGTATCTTTTTAGTTTGGACGGCAGTAGATTCGGCTATACATTAGCGACGATCGTTCCGGTAAGTTCGGGACAGCCGCTGAACACAGTGTGTCCCTTACGGATGTTTTGTGGTTGTATTTTGAGGCCGTGCTCGAGCTCTCCGATAAAGGCATCGTCCGCAAGTGACTTTGTGTTCTTTTTGCCTTGTGTTTTTGACTTTCCGCGACTAGTAAAAAATCGCAAGTCCATTTTCTAATAGAAATTGTTTTAAAAATAAATTTTTCATTGCAAAATATGAAAGAGCACATTATTTTTACCCAAATAGTGTATCTAGATTATTCAACATTTTATTCGATATTAGAGTTCTTTGGGCAAACAGTTTTTCTCGATTTCCTCAATTCGAGTGAGATTGGACTGATGTATCACTGGTTCACCAGTGATAATTCAAAATACTGATTCAACCAGTGAACATTTCACTGGTTCAGTTTAAGGGAGTGGAAGTCGTTCTTTTCCACTGCTTTCATGGAAAACTGTGGAGACTGGACGACACATTAGGTAAACGCATTTTACTATACGAAATAGCGAACTTTAACTCTGTAGGGTTCATTTTTGAAAATAACATTTTTTGTAGCATTAACGCTGTCCACTTTATTGTGCCACAGGCTGTATTAATTTTAATTTAAAAGGACTGAAACGTTATAAATTTTACAATTAATTACTTATAAATTCAAAATTTTATTCTTCTGACAATGTTTAAAATAAATAATATGATGTTAATGGTTTTGTCTACTAGTTCTAAAATCAATATGTTGTTGAATATTGATTGTTTATTTTATAAGTTGTGAAAAAAATCTCTCTATCTCCGCTGGGATTCGAACACCAGGTCTTTCAGATTTCCGTTTAAAATAGTTTAAAATAGGTACTTGGTCTTATTCAAAACTGCATTTTGTCTGAATATGGAAGCATTTAAAATTGAGTAACTTCTAATGAAATTATCAAAAATTGAGAAATTTAAAATCGAAAGCTAAACTCAGTAAATTCGCATGCTTAAAATCTCAACATTTTTAATGTGAGTCTTTTAATAGGTTCTAAGTTCATACGTTCGAAATTGCAAATTTTATGTTGAAAGCATTTAAAAAAAAAGTAATTCCAAAATGACAAGTTCGACATATGACAAAAAATGAAATATCTTGGAAATTCAAATTTAATTTTTTTAAATTAGAATCCTTCAAAACTGAAAATATTTCGAACAGATTCATTAGAATTTGAAATATAACACTGAAATGTTTGAATTTGAAATAATACACCAGGAGATTTCATGCATGCTAATTAGGCTCATTAACAACTTTTTATATTAAAACTTGAACAGACTCAAATTTTATTTTTTTAATCTATAAAAGTTGTACAATCAAAACATTATTATTTATCTCAGTATCAGTTGGGAAGTGAAGTGCGGATCTGAAAAATACACTCCATCTAGTGAGATGGTTCCCATCCGAGTTTAACCAAGCCAAGCGCTGCTTAACTTCCGAGATCGACCGAGAAGCCTTTGACAATCCCATATGTCCAAACGGACTTTTGTAATCACCTGGTTCTCATTCTTTGCGAGCAAAACGACTTTATTTAAATTCAACATCGCAACTACCACAAAGAGCAAGATGAAAGCAGGCTCTCATTGACTAGAATGTGATGCGTTGGAGATTCGAAATCAACATAGTAGTGAAAATAAAGAGAATGAAGCGCAGCATCATACGGCGCAAGAGACCCGAGGGTAGCCCTGGTAATAATATTATTCTGATAGGGGCAGTTATAAGCACATGACGCCCGCCTCTTAACCTATAATCGTATAAGTATTACTATACTAAACTTATATATATATATATATATATATATATATATATATACAAAAGTAAATTCGCCGACTTCAGTGCGACCGCTTATGAGCATTCCTCCAATGTGTCGAATCGAGCGTGAAATCAACTTTATTAGCCGATTTTTCCCCGATAACGCCACACTGAATTCTCCAATCTCATTCCCTTTCAATATATTATATACTAACGCTGGGTTTAATCAAATGTGGTGGTAATAATCTATTAACGGTTCAGCTAATTCGGATTTATATTTCTAAATGCGGAAATACATTACTTTTAGGCTATAACTTAATTAAAATGCTGAAAGTAAAGCGATTTACGGAAATAGACTAAAAACTCTAGAATCTCTATCAAGTGAAACCTCCCACCATAGTTTGAGCATGCGAATTAAAGTACCATATCTTCGAACCTTCGGTAGAAGGTGCCATGTAGGACGATAATTAATTAAATTAAAACTACTAAATGATACGTAAAGATTTATATCCCTTCTATCAAATCCATCAATAGAAGATCATTCACCATTATCCCAGACTCATTCAATTAAATCTTGTTTCTTGATATAAAATCTAGACACGTGACAACATCCTGTTCGAAATTTACCAACCTTTTTAGCAGTGATATTCGCTGCTCGTAAATAAAACGCTCCGGATACAGCAGATTCTTCATGTTAAATGGATGGGTGGCGATAAATCGCGGTGAGTATCGAAAACAGTAAATTTCTCATTTTACCGAGATATCGAATTTTCTTTCTGGCATTTCTCTTTTACGCTTCGTTATTATCCACCACCTCTACACTCTCCGTCGATTTCACCCTCCCAGCTATTTCTTCTCTCCTTCTTCCACTCTATACCCTACCGTTCTTTTTCCCAAACAAAGCAATCTAGAACCCGTTGCGACAGCCCCTACGTGCGGCTGCTAGGTGACAATTTATATACCCGCCCACCTATAATAACTTACTCACTCGATACGTCTTTCTGGCACGAGTCTTTGGGACGATTCGCACTCCCTCGATTTTCACTACCTGTGAAAAGGAAATCCGCACTTCGAAATTGTCACCTTTCAAATACGAGCGCTCTGAGTTTCTCTGAAATTGAAGAGCTTGATGTACTTTAGGCTTTAGAAGAACAACAAGAAGCAACCAAGAACAACATTGAAAAATATTTGCAAAAAAGTATAAAAGTAATCCACACAAGAATAAAATAGTACAAGAATCAGAAATAATTCGCAGAAAGGCAAGAAGAGACCATAGAAGATCTGAATCCAAACATTAATAAAAATAGGACAGTAGGAACCAAAGAACAAAATTAACAATAACAAATAGAAGGACGAAGGTAACAAAAAGCAAAAGAGAAAAGGAAAATTAAGAGAGAATAACGACAAACAGCACAACATGGGCATAGGATGACAATCAGAAGTAGTTGAAGAAGCAATATATGAAAGAATAGCAAGAAGCAGAAAAACATCAAAAAGAATCGATAAAGGAGAAAAATAATAGAAAACGTGACATCTAATTCAGATTTAGAGAATATAGGAATTTAATCGACAATCAAGACAATATGAAGCTAAAACAACAATTAGAAACAATGGCTAACTTGCAAGAGGCATCAATAGAATAAGAGCTACATTACAAAATAAAAATAAAAGAACACCAGCAACCAACTAAAACCAAGGTGTAAAACAATGATTAATAAGAGATTAAAAGATCTTTTGGGTCAAATTTTCCGAAATTTAAACGTTGATTTTTTTTATCCTGAGTTCTAGAGATATTAGGGGAATATTATGGCGAAATGCATTGGCAAGTCTTCACATAACTAAGTCGGTATTATATTATTAGAACTTTCTTCTTCATATAATTAATTTTACTACTTTTAAATTAATTCATTGATTCCTTCATTCGTATATAGGGTAAACATTATTTCTGAAGCCGATTTTCTCCTAACTATATGAATAAAATCGAGTTCACTTTATAAATGCTTTTGCATAGCCTTTTCTTTTGTGCATTTTACGATTGTTTGAATCACAGAGAGGAAACACAAGTCTGATTGCAAGGTCCAGAAAAGGAGATCATTATTTTCCTTTAAAAAAAGTCATACCTCTCGATTCAATATGACTGTTATTACTCAAAAGTTCGTTATTATTATTTCTTCAAGCTATTCATCACGATGAGGTCAAAAACAGTGGATCAGAGGCATGTAGGACAAATCGACGTGTCCAAATGAAAAGGTTCCATCTCAGAGAAACCAAATGAAACGTGCTAAGTCGCGGAAAACAAATTAAAAGGTACTACCGAGTTGAAGGCACGGATGTTCACAATACAATTTAAACGGGATTTTGAAGCTTCGGGAGTTCGCCACGCGAGTTAGCATCTTTTCACTTGGTCTCTCCGAGATTGAACCTTGTCATTTGAACACGCCGACAAGTCAAAAGTGTTTTCTTCATCATTTTTGTCTGCAACCTAAATTTTTATCATTATTGTTCAAAGTATGATCTTTCCAATAAAATAGATTTGTTCAATGTTAAGACAAATTAATATGAATATGCACTGTTAGAAAAATATGTACTAGATTTAGTATACATGTAATGGAAGCAAGAATGCACAACATGAAATTAAATTTAGTATACCAGCGTACAGTAAATTTAGTATATGCATATACTGAATTTAGTATGCACGTATATGAAATTTAGTATACGCGCATACTAAATTCAGTATACACTGATAGAAATAAATAAGCGGTACAACAATATTTATGATTAGATGAACCCTATTTTATTACTGGTATAGATACAGCCATACAGGATGTCTGTTTTGGCCATCCGATTCTTGTTCCTTATGAAGGCAGACGCGCAGGCGCGATTGAGATGCGCCTGTTATAAAAAAAAACCGAGTCGGGTAAATCATTGATACAAAGGGTATTGCTAAATATAAACATTTTAAAGATAGTTGACTCAGGTATATGTTTATAGAATTACACATTTCCTATAATAGCAACACATATATTACAGCTTTGTACCACAAATATAAATAAGTTGTATTTACCATATTTCAGTAAATGCATTTCATACTCTTTGTGATTGAATTACACGTATTATATTATAAATATACTCGTAATTTTTTAGCCTACGATCCTATGGTTAAATCAACTTTACCATTTCTATCAGTGTACATGACTCGAAATTTAGTATACGCATATACTAAATTCAGTATACGCGTTCCGTTTCGCGTGGGTTCCGTCTTCATCATCTGTAAACATGATCAGATGAAAAATGAAATTAAAGAACAAAGTTTTAATTTTCAAATAATCATATCGTTGAGCTACATTTACGTTAATAAATTAAACATACCTTTTAAAGAAACTCAAACACATTCAGCGAAATACAAGCCTGCCACCGGCCACGTTGCCCGACTCGCGTGAATCGAAACGCGCTTGCGCAGCTGAATATAGTAAACACGTATATGAATTTTAGTATACAGAAACTATGAAATTCATATACATGAAAGAAACTTATTGTACACTTAATAAATTTAGTATACATATAACTTCATAAAAGAAATGCAGTATACTTAAGTATACTAAAATTGCAAAGTGTAATAAATTTAGTTAACATATAGGAAATTTAATATGCCCGTGTATACAAAAATTGCAAACATTTCTAACAGTGTGGAATACTGATGTTACCACCCCGATTTGCCCCATAACCCGGAACTATGACTAGAAGCAGAAGCAAATATACTGAACTAATAAAAGCGATGGATAGTAGCAATCGTAATTCTTTTAATGTGCTTAACATACCTTCAGAAGTTAATTTTTAAATCTCTGTCTATCCTAATACATTATTATACCCTTTCGGGGTAGGCGTGACTTTCTCGGTTAGGAATGGAGTAATGTGAGGTAGGGGTATAGATTTTTTAGATTGATATAGAACACTCGTGTTATTTATTTAAATGACACGTTCATTCCGCAACACTGCTCCGACCCAGGTTGCTGATCAATCTCTTTACCGATCAACTCAAGTGAAGAGCCTCACAAAATTGTTATGTGTGGTTCCTCACTTGGGCCCATTAGTATCCAAGGTCTTTGTTTTAGGCGTCATTCATTCGATTGCCACTCTTTAAAAACTATTTGGCGCCACACTTTTCTGTCCTGGAATACTTCTCTAGCTTCTTTCACGTCCATGCATTTTTTCATGCAAGCTCTCCTGCTTCTATGGCTTCTTATATCTTTTCGGATTAAGGTCTCATTCACACATTCTAACCATTCTTTCCGCGGTCTGCCTCTGGGCATACTGCCATTTACTTTACCTTTATACACTTGTTTTGTTAGTCGTTTATCTTTCATTCTTTCAACATGTGCGAACCATCTTAACTGATTTATTTCCCATGTGTCAACTAGTGTCTCTCCTGGACCACATTCTGAGCTTCATTAAATTGTTGCATTTTGCGAATTGCAGACACACACATTTAAATATGTGTATACCATAATCTGCTGAGATTGCTCTGTAGAAACCTTTCCAGTTTCCGCACTCTCGCTGCGGGGGTGTGCCTTGCGTGACACTTGAACCCTCGGCCCCACGCCTCTCATGAAGCGCTGTAGTGCGAGAGAAGCAGCTATATTCGTCCTCTCGGGTCAGGTGCGAGGGAGAGAGGAAGAGTCGAAGGGTTCGTGTTAATTAATATCACGTCACACGCGTTGCCCGGTTAAAATCTGTCTCCACCTACAACGCCAAAATATCCCTCTCTCGCATACACTCTCACATTCGAGCACACACACATTGCCACCTATCCTCACCCCATCCCACGTGAGCTGGGCTCGTTATAAACTTCTTTCCTCCTTCTGCTGAAGACCTCTTTCTCTTTTTCCTCGCTATGTGTTGATGCGATAGATACTGCGATATTGATGATTGAGGATATTCGAAATGGGAAAAGGTGAAGATACTGATTAAAGTTAAGCTCGTCAGAGGATGATGGTGAGAAGGGATAAAATAAAAGAATTTGTAAGAATAGGAGGGAAATCAATTATGTCAAAAGAATGGATGCAAATAATTTCTTGGCTGTCAAGGAGTCGTCAAATCGAGGCAGTGGTACTAGTTTTTATATAAGAGAAGGTATTGAGAGATGGGATTGTAATGCAATATTTGCAACGACGGGTTGGCAAACGAAATGTCTTCGAGGAAAAGACTCATATGAGATGACGTGTGTAAACGTCGGATAATAATACGAACGACGTATTGCGAATTCGGAAGACAGATTGTGTGCATTTCGATTCTTGGGTTTATAAGGTCTCAGGTTTTATAAGTAGAAGCAAAACTAAAGAGGTTAAAATGTTTGGAATAAAATTGGTTGTATAAGTGTTGATGATGGTTGATGTTGATTTAACAACATATAACTGAATAATTACCACGATCAGAAATAAAATTTTACTCAAGAAGGGATCAAGTAGATTTGTAACTAACAAAATAAACACAATCACAGAACAGAATATAAGAACGTCAACCACGCAGAAAAAACAAAGTGTGAATTAAATACTCATTTCAGGGTACCAATTACCTGCAACAAAAATTACTTGTGGTCGTGTGAATGCTACACAGCAACAAACAAATTTCTCAATTATCTTCATCTGCAAAGGTAATGTTTTCCTAGCTGTGATGTAGGGTACGAAGTGCCGACCACTTGGGGTACGAAGTATCGGCTACCTGGGGTACGAAATGCAAAACAAACCAAACAAAACAGTTCGGCATTTCGTAACCCCAGTCCGAGAGATATTCGAATCATAACCAAGGTAAAATAAACACTGTTCTAATTTTATCTGCAACAAAATTTACCCTGACGTTTTTACTGAGCAACTAAAGAAGAAATAGGATAACAAGAAAAAGAGCACTGAAACCTCAACAGATAATAAAATAGCAACCAATAAAAAGAAAAGCGTAATGTTTACAATCAAGAGAAAGAGAACATTGAATAAAAACGGAAACAAAATTATAGTTACAACTCATAAGAAAACAAGAGGTTAATTTTCGTTACTCGTATACTTCGAGGGGTTGTAAACTGTACTGTAGTCATACCCTAATACTTACTATACTCAAGTCATCCGTTTCATCGAGTAAACATTAAAACTCCCTTGGTTATATTTGTTGAGAAACAAAAACTTTATTTCGAAATTATATGTAAAAACTGAACCTTTTGCTCCTCTCCGTAGAAGAAGGATATCAACTAGAAATAGAAACAGAAAAACAAGGACATCTAACAAAAGACGAAAGTAGAGTAACAAGTAGCAGAACATTATAAAAGAAAAGCTATAGTAGATGTACGAAAAAAGAAAGGCTTCCACACACGAAAAAAATTGCAAAAATAAAACAAAAGAATCAGAGGAAGAGTCAACAACAAACAGTAAAAGCATGACAATCATCCGAAATAGATATTGTAGGAAGTCAGTAGTCACTTTGTCAGCAAAAGATAAATATAAAATAATATTAAGAAATAGTATAGGAACAATAAAAAGCAGAAAAGAAATAAAAAAAGCAAAAAGGTCAATAAGAGAATGAAATAAGTTCATAAAGATAATAGGGCAACAATCAGAAGCAGCAAAAGAACAAATTCAAAAGAAATATTAACCAGAAATGAAACCAAAAGAATATAGAATTAACTAATGACAAAATCGTTGACAACCGGAAGTCAAAACACAAAAGGAATAACCACTAACAGAGAGAAGAAGATTCAACAAGAATAGAACATAAGAACGTTTATAACCAAAAGATGCAAAAAATTACTAATAATAGAAACAAAAGAAAAGCAATAATTTAAAACGAAGACCTTTTTATTCCATAAACGTCTTACATCCATTTTCTGTTGGGGTGACTATTCTCCTAAAGTTCAAAGGGGGTGACACTTTTTTTCTATTAGTTGATGTTGTCCTTCAGTTTCTGCTGTTGTAAGTTACGCTTCTTGTGATTACTAGTCTTGTTATTACTATCCTTTTGTTCTATTCCTAGTTCATACTTCTTCTGCATGTTACAGACGATTAAGTGGATGATGGTTTTCTTCTGCTGGCTTCCTTCTATTTATATTAATTGATTTTCCGCTCCTTTCTATTTTTGGTCAACGTTATTTTTCTGCTGGTTACAGAAGTGAAGGGCAATATCTCTTACATTCTTGTTATACTTATACTATATTTCTCATTCTTGTACTAGTTTTCTTCACATGATCGCTTTATATTATTACCTATTTGCTGTTACTCTTAAACAACTTCTTATCATCGCCTCATGTTCTGTCAGTTGAAGAATCCAATTCCTGGCTTTATATCTATTTTCGACAGGGATCTTTATCCAGTGAATAATCTAACATCGAGAATTGTAATCAAACTGGTTATCGACTTCACTGATCACCACAACCCTTATAATTCTTATTCTCTTTAGCAATTTAATGCTGTTTCCGCATACTTAGCGATCCCCAGATATATAGCGGGTGTATTCTGTAGGCGGATATATACGAACCACTATATAGAGACCTATTGGGGACTGAGATTTGGCGGACCCCCTCGACTCGACTTGCGATTATTCAATTCATCGGCCTGTCAAAAACACCAGCGCACGCTGGGTTCCCTGTCCGTTCTGGCGTTTTCCCTCTACTTTCTCTCTCTTTCTTTCCTTGCCAGTCAATGCCTTTCTCCTTTTCTCTTTCGCTCTCTCCCACTCATCCCCCTTTCATCCCACATCCCCAAACCCACTCCCACGCACCATCTCTTTCAGTTCTCTTTCTCTCCCCATCATGTCCGACCCCTTGGTCTGGAATGGTAGGGGCAGGGGTAGGAAACTCGATCCCCCTTCCGCAAAGAACGATTAGGAGCAATACGCTGCGATAACTGCCCCTAATATCTCGGCATCGCTGCCCTACGCAATACAAATTAGACAAGCGTACCGTGCAAGCTTGCGGATATTTGATTCTTCGCTTTCCTTCATTCTCTCCTCATTCTATCGGTATATTAGCTCTATCCACCTATTGCAATTTTCGTATGAGTTTAAAGTATATGCCGATGAAGATTGTAGTTGAGGAAGGTGTTCATTCCCTTATTCTACAGTCAGTTTTCCTTCTCTTCCTATTGCATTGTTCATTACATAAACACTTATTGTTGTTCTTCATTTGCTTGATAAGTTAACCAATTGAAGGAAAAAAAATACTAGGGTAATCGGTACAATGATTAGCCACTTAAGGAAGTTTTCAAGTTTCACCATTTGTAAATACCACAATAAGCATAGAAAAAAATTCTAAAATATACAGTTATATAATAGATTTATTAAAGATTTAAATTACCATAGTAAGTTAAGCGTTAAAAGTATTAGATAATTTATTTGAATAAATTAACAGTAATGACAAAGAACACGATGATTAGCCAGCACGACATAGTAATTAGCATAGGCTAATGACTTTATTACACTGGAACTTGGATTTAACCAGTCTCGATTTACTGCGTTCCTAGAACTGATCTGCCGTCCTGATGAAGAAACTGTACAACTGTATTTGAAACGAATCGAGATATTCAATAAAACGCGTTCGCATCTATACCTTTTAACGTATGAGAGTTTTTGAAAAAAGTACTGTTCTTGGGTAAATCGGACATGCTCTATTCATTAAAACAGAACAAAATGGCGAATTCCAATTATTTATATGCAAAACTGTAAATATGCTAGATATTAATGCACTCAGTCGCCGAGAATCCTTACTTATAAACACATTTGCGCAGATGTGCTGTCGAATACAGGAATCAGTCTTCAAGAAACTCCGAGTTTCCTACTGGAGAAACTTAACAAATACAAATTTTCCAAAAATTGATAAAAAATTAAATTATAATATAATTATTAATTTATTATTGAATCACAATTAATTGTTCTATTATTATTCAACAAGAATTATTTTTGCTTCACAAATAAAACATTCAGATGTGCTATTGAAAAAAAGGATGGGTGGCTTAAAGTCACCCTCGAATCTAGGTGAAGAAACTTAACATGTACTTGTGCTATTCGATTTCAGGAAATCGGACTGCAGAAAGACCGAGGATCCTCATGAGTAAAACACATCTGTGCAGATGTGTTTTTTTATCAGCATCTGAGGGCTCAGTACTATGTCAAATCCTGGAATTCGTGTAGATATGCTACAATTTCTGCAGATCTATTGTTTCTCCATCAGGAATTCTCGAAAATCGCTGTAAATATTCTAATTGAGACCTAGTTATCTCGATATTTAATTACAATTTTTAATAATGATTAGCATAGTTAAATTCGTCTTTTCATTCCGAATCCAACCATATAAAAAACTAATTTTTGATAAAAATGCAGTTGTACAGTTTCTTCATCAGGACGGCAGTGATGGCCTCGGAATGTGGTGATGTGCGGAGCGCAGGAGAGTTGCTGAGTGGTTCATAATCCGTTCAAATCCAACAGAAACGTTTCATGCGGCCCTGCCTGTTTACGTCAGGACGGTCAAGATTTAATTTGAAGGGCACTGCAATCCACGCCCGTAATCGGAATTAAATCCAAGTTTTAGTGTATTGGCCTCTGAAATGTGGTTATATATTTCTGACCTTAAAAGCACAGTGATTCGCTTCTAAATTGTATAATGTTTGTTCAGGGCCAAAAACTGTTTTTGACATTGTTTGTAAGATAAAGCAAAGATATTATACACCTAGATGCGGCAAGTGGCGGCGGAGTGGGGGCAAAATATATATAGCAACTACTTTCGTGCGGTGCGTAGCTACTGCCCTCTTCGTACTACCTTCCTCCACTGTTTCTCTGTAGGTAAAATCGTTGCTCTGCGGCTCTAAGGGTAATGATTTCAAATCTATTATCCTTGCA
>CAKNYM010002722.1:0-12400 GCA_932195095.1 Andricus curvator | reverse complement strand
CTCAATACTCATTATTTCAATACTCACTCTCCAATACTCAGTATTTCTATACTCATTCTCCCAATACTCATTTTTCAATACTCAACCCGCTATACTCATTATTTCTATACTCATTTTCTCAATACTCAAACCGTGAAATGAGTATTGCGGTTCCTATACTCACTTCAATACTCAACTGAATACTCATTCCAATACTTAGGTAGTATAGCAATTTTTCTATACTCAATTTTCGTAAGGGAGGTTAGGAGTTCAATGAAGATATTGTTAATAAAAATTAGTGGAGATTAAACAAATGTACCTATCTGTGATTTTCGGTAAAATATAATTTCCAATATATGTTTTTCTTTCTAATGAACTTATTTAGATCACATATTGAGATCCCGAGTTACAAATAGAGTTTAGAAAATAGTGAACAAACAGGCCCATGTGATGCACGCGCACGCGCAGATAGAAGCAGTTGTAAGCTCTGGTATGTACCGCACTGAAATTATGCCAGAAAAATCATGATGTTTATCCTCTTTTAATTTTCGTTTAAAAAAAACACATACTAGTCATAAATAGTCGCCTAATTATGAAAAGAAACCTTCTAAGCTGATTTTCCAATTACGTTTTGTGTGCAACGACATAAGAACAACAATATTCACATAATTGGTCATTTCAACAATACAATTCATTATCCGTCAACAAATTACTCAAATAAACTCTCTACTGATCAAAATTAATAAAGATAATAATATGATGTTAATATTTTTTGTCTACATGGTCTAAAATAAATATTTTTTGAATATTGATTATAAATTTTTATAAGTTGTGAAAAAATCTCTCTAGTTCCGCTGGGATCCGAACCTGGGTCATTCAGATTTCCGGTCTGGTGCTCTTCCCACTAAGCTACGGAGAGACGAGAATATTTTCTTCACAACCCTTACAAGTTGAATTCCGACGTCATTCATTATACTTGTAAGATTAATTTTAATAATCTAACACATGAGATCGATTTTATTAATTGATGTTATGGTTTTTGACCAGCGGAATGTAGTGAATAATATGATTTTAATGTTTTTTGTCTGCATGGTCTAAAATCAATATTTCTTGATAATTGATTATTAATTTTTATAAGTTGTGAAAAAAATATCTCTAGCTCAGCTGGGATCCGAACCCAGGTCTTTCAGATTTCCGATCTGATGCTCTTCCCCCTAAGCTACGGAGAGACGAGAATATTTTCTTCCCAACCCTTACAAGTTGAATTCCGACGTCATTCATTGAATTCGACGATGCTTTTAACATTAATTTGAATCATCTAACACATAAGATTGATTTCATTAATTGATGTTATGGCTTTTGACAAGAGAAATACAGTAAATAATATAATGTTAACGTTTCTTGTCTACATGGTCTAAACTTCAACAACATGCAAATTTTATTCAACATTTTATTTAACTGTTATGAACAATAATTTTAACAAACACTCTAGTGCAGTACATTACTTTATTGTAGAAACAAATTATTTATCTGCACACTCTTGTTATACGAAAAAATTCAAAAAAATTTTATTCGTGTTTTACCGACATAATACTTCTGTTAAAAAAAGAAGAGAGCGCAGACGCCTGTTTTCATATACTTGAGCACTTCCCAATGTTTTGGCGAAAAATATTTATTATTGTCTAAAAAAACCCGGAAAAAGTGCTTTGGCTCACATAGTAAGTATACCTTCAAGTGCAGGAATAATTTAGATACAAATTTATGTAAAAATAACTGTAGTTTAAATAAAACAGCGTTCTTACATCATAAATTACATCCTAGGAGATATATTTATGGAAACCGACAACAATTATTACATTATTCCGAACTTTAATAAATCGAATTTAGAGAAAACAAATTCTGAAAATGAAATAAAAGTGAAATTTTTTTAGTGATTTGATTCCGCTTCCCATTTCTCATTGATTAAAATTCAGAGATTATGGAACATTCTAATACACATAAATGAAACTAATCTTTCTACTAATATGTTTAACTTCTCATACCTATGCTGCAATATTAAAACCATAATTGTTTAACCGCTTTAAACAACTTTGTTTATAATTTAGTAAATATTATATTTTATATATATATATATATATATATATATATATATATATATAAACAAGCAAAACAAATGCATAATCTTTTAACTGAGTCTGGTTACTTTTTCCTTTTGTTGATTACTTTTCACACTTTCCCTACCTTTGCAATTCAGCAATATTGTGTTCTTTCATTGTATCCTGTAGTAATTATTTGCTTGAAATATGATTCCTGTGATACTTACTTGCGGTCACATACAAACATAGAAATCTATCCAAATCGAAAATATTTCATTTTCATTTTTTTTTAAATTTCGGACCATCTCTTCTCGAATATCTAAAGCAGCTTTTTATTTTATTTTTTCCGTTTTTACTTGGTGAACTGTTACTGAATATTCAAATCGGTTGTTTATATATAATTGACTGTGTTTTTCAACTAAAAATTGTTCTGCTGTTTAGCAATCATGCACACAATAAAGGTGATTTAGATTCACAAAAGCTATTTGTGTTGTCTTATGTTTCGTGAGCTCTGAAACATCGAGAATAATCAGTATACAAAAATCTTACCACATTCTGTTTTAGTGTAAAGAATTAATTGCTTAAATTTCAGGCAATCTAGCATTTTTTAGATTGCATGGGATTTTTCTGGCCACTAAGAGTATACTATCCTCTTTAGATATATTTTTTAGAGTTTGGTATACTTTTCAAGTGAATATTTTACTCGAAGTGTTGGGGTGGCTGTAGCTGGTTATTATATTTTAATGACAGTAAACTGTTAGGAAAAGTCGATTTGCTGGTCGAAGTGTACTGACAACTTGAATGTTTCACGTTTGGCACTCGTATGTTCCAACATGTAGCAATCCATTGGGGCTAAACCAATGGCCGGCAAGTGGGACGAGGTAATCAAGTAGCCAAATGTAATAGTGCAACAGTCCGGACGTACTTTGGCTTTGGCGAATTCCGTCCCCATCTTGCAACTTCTCAGACCTCAGAATCGAGTATCCGATCGCGTGTGTTGGACATGTTTGCTCTTCTGGCTCGCGTATGGTATGGACTTTTCTGTTATTTATTACGACTGTTGCTATCGCGGAAATACCTATGTGTATTTGGTTCAATTCCTATTAATTCCGGAAGAAAGTAATCAAAATTAAAAACGTTTTGAAATCCCAGACGTTGTTTGGTGTTCAAGCCTCTGATTGACAAATTAAGCTTATAGTTATTGGTTATTAAGATTCATGAAATTTTAAGTGTAACATGAAATTTTAAGTGTAACATGAATTTATATTATTTGAATACCAAATCCCAAAATACCCTGATCTTTATTTATCCTAACTTCAGATATTTTTGTTGCAATGTTTTAATCCGCTCAAAAATAAAATTTATCTGCTGCCAAATACATTTCACAGCTGTGTAAAAAATTGAAGCAATTGCTATCCACTGACCGATAATTTCTATCGATCGGCGGATAAGCATAGCGTAGATTGAAACGCTGCAACGAAACTATCTGAATTTACGCATATATTTCATCATCTGATATACTTATTAGTATTCATTATAAGCTGCGAGCTTATTAAGTTTCATACAGTGTTAGTGCTGAACGTAACTTAAAGATTATTTCAAGTGTGACAAGCGTGATTAGGTGCTGCCTCCTCTATGAATTACATGATAATTCAAAAACTTCATGCAAAATAGTGAGCTTCAACTATTGATAGGTATAATGAAAACGGAAACCAAAATAGACCTCATGTCTTAATTCGTAAGCCTTCTAAACTTAAAAAATTGAAACACTAAAATCATAGCTTCTGAATTCCCTGAGTTATATTAAAATTAAATTTTCTTTTTTTCTGTACCAGATCATGATCTGCACGGAGAAACTTTTGGTTGTACAATTTGCTATTATAATATTTATTTTCACAATAACACAATAGTAAGCTAGAATATAGCGTCTCTATTTCAAGAATTGCTATTGCGAATATTAAACTGGGAAGTTCCCGAGTTTGTTGAAATTAATTTTTAGTTTGTTGAAAATAATATTAAATGATTAAATAATTGTACTTATACCAGGAGAAAGTTTCTATAAGCCATAGAAAAGACTGTGAATTTTACAAAACACAATAGGAAAGACATTCTTTCTTTGTTCATTATACGTATTTTTAATTTTTCCTATAGAAAATAGGAAAATATGCTAAAACAGAAAGAAGCATATTAAAAGAAAGCAGCGCTGGCGCATAGAACATGGGTCTCTGGGGAAGCAGAAAGGAGAATTTTTCCTGTGGTAAAACAAATGATAAGCTAGAGGAATTTGATCATCCTCATGAACCTTGGTGCATATGACGTTATTCGGCAGTGAATTTCTTATTTGAAATGGGAATTTTCGCAAAGCACTATATTCCCATGTTTTTCCTCTCATTGTATCTTACTATTGAGAATTGTCATTTTTCTAACCTATTTTTTAATTTACGTTATTGAACTTCTATTTATTGCAACTACGGTGTTATCATTCATTTTGTGAATCTCACTTTTTTTAACTTCAATTTCTATCAAAAAGTATTTCTTCGTATCGCTGTGGCAATTAATACTGCTTTCTCGAACATATCCTAGATTGCGATCGAACTCTTGTGAAAATAAATATTAAATGCCGATTTTTACAACCAATAGTTTCTCCGTGTGCTTAGGATATACCGAAAAGATATTATTTCATTTTGTTCCGTTCTAACACGGAGAATAATGGATATAAAGAAGAATGCTTGAAAATCTGGATTTTCAACTATAGGAAAACGATCTAGATATTAAGCTGGAATATCGCGATATTACAATTCAATACCCAGGTATTAAAAACTCTAAATGTGAAAATATTGAGATATTAGAGCTTGATATCTGAATATTAAATTTTAATATCAAGATATTACACCTAAATATCGAGGTAATTGTCTTATAGTTGAAAATCCAAATATTGAGTCTTAATATCAATTTTTCTCCGTAAAGGTTGTTCAAAACTTGTTATTTGGAATCAAAGTTGACTCCCCTAAAGTTTAATTAATGAATGAAAAATTCTGCATACCAACACGAAAATATATAAAAAATAAAATAATGAAACCTTTCTTGTTATACCAATGACACATTTTTTCATCAGATTTAAGGGGTTACATGGGTATTGAAGGCTAAAAAAGCATATTATCTCTAATTTTTGTTTAATATAATAAGAGATTTGTTTTATTTAAACTGTTAGGTATATAAAATAACGAGATTGAAACAATATTTTCCGAAATTTGCATGCAAAAATTTCGAAAACTCAACTCTTGGGACCTGATTTTCGAAGACACCTTGGAAAAAAGTATCCTTGCGGTGGTCAGGATAACTCAAGATAGCTTTATCGAAAATCAAAAAACCAAATATTTCCAGTCAGTAGGCGAGTATAGCTCGTAATTGAACGAAGGATATGAAAAAAAATCAAAAATTGAATGTTTGGCAGAATACAACTACGTACAAAAAAGTACAATTTTCGGTAAAATTAACAGCACGTATTGCCTTGTAAAATCAGTTGTGATCAAAGAAGAAAAAAACCTTTGTTCAGTCACTAGTCAATCCTATTTAGAAGAAGTGTGAGAAATTTCAATAAAATCTGTGCATTAGTTTTTGAGAAATCGTGTCCACCGACTTTAAAAATAGAGTTTTGAGAAATAGGTGCGCCAACGTTAAGCAGTCTGGTTTTCGATACGTCGCATGCGGGTGCGAGGGGCTACAGGAATTGGGAGCAATGCATAAAACTAAAATATTTGAAAAGAGTAACCCTTAGAAAGCAAGAGAGTCGAGCGAGAAATACAGGATATACTTGCGACGCTCCCCGCCGGCCGTACCTAATGACACGAATTTGAACAGGCTCTATCTCCTAGAGTTTTATTCCAAATGACTTGAAAGTTTGGGAGAATATTCTTGACATGTTGTACTATCATATAAAGAAATAAAAAACATCGATTTTTTGAAATTTCGAAACCCACGTAACCCCTTAAGTTATCAGAAGCAATGACACGGAAAAAATGTAATTACATCTAAAACGGGAAACAGTACATTGGAGTGGCTTTGAAATTTTAGAGAAAATGACTTCAAAATCATGCACAATTTTTTAACGAATGAATGTTATTGTTTGATTATTATTAATAGGCCCACCTCCTCCCACACGTAACCGTGATCCGGTATTTCACTATTAGATACGTTCGCGAACGCGACAAGTGCTTAGTATTATTTTTCTTTTACTTCATATGTGTTCACATATATAAGTACACAGTGATTCAATATTATACACAATAAATATACTAATACAATCGCACATTTGAATTCTTTTAAAATGTGTGATTACGCCAGGTTTGAAACCTACCTATAAGTACACTGTTAAGGCTTGTCCATGGCTCACCTGAAAGCAGTCTTTGACTGCAAAGCCTGCCAGTGGCAATCTAGAGCAGTGGTCGGCACGGTCTTGACTAAGTCAGGGAACCCGGACCGGCCTGACCAACGACCTACTTTCTGGTTAGGTACCTGCGAGCTTGGGCAGACCAACCCTTCCTTCAGGGGTCCTTTGTTGTAAAATGGGAAAAACATGTGAAATACAAAATTTCGTAATTCTGCAATCCGCGATTTAAAAGTAATGTATTTGGAATCTACGTATTTTTCCGATTCCAAAGACATGTAATTTATCTATAAAGGTTGACAATTTGAGAAGTATTTATATTAAATTGAATATTGAATTAAAGTTTTTCGATATTAAACTCCTTCAAATTTTCAAGTTTTCTAGGCAAGTAATATATCATTGGAATCGGAAAAATTCGTAGATGGAGTAGGCTCACCCACACTGAGGTCCGTGAATAGAACGAAAAGTAGTAGAAAAAATTAAGCAGGGACGGGCCTGACCGTACGTGAAAAGTGAGCAAAATTTTCGCCGACCACTTGTCTAAAGAACTGGTCAAACAGGCCCTAATAAATCTTATCGTTCGACTGCTCCCTAGTCGCTCACGGTCATTATACCTCCCGCTGGTGTTTGGCTTTGGTGACCGTCGTTCTTCTTTATTCTTCATGAATTTTGATACAAAATTTTCCAAACTTTTCCTCTCTTTTGAAACTTTTATTTGAGGTTTCATTTGGACCAAAAATTGATTCATTTTACAAGTTGTGAATTTTTATCTCGAGAAAAAACATAGAAACAAAATTCACTATTAGCTGGAATTATTGCATCTGCACCCATATAACAGAAGTAATACTTTTAATATCTTAATTAATTAATTAATATAAACCATTTTTATAAACTAATTCTTTGCAATTGTTTGCTTCGCGGTAGTTACTGAGATTTTTCAGAAGCGCGACAATTCACAACGAAAAATTGGCATAAGTTAACATTTACTACTTGCATACAAAATTTCATTAAAATATTCCCAATAAATGTGTTTTTCGAATAGCCAAATTGATTTTTCTGACCAAAAGTAATTAAAGATTGTCTTCAAAGGGATTTATATACTTTAAACTTTATCAAACGGTAGTGACATAGATCGTTAATAACGATTTCATTAAACAAATGTCCCAACCAGCCGTTTCCTCGTAGAAAATTTGTTTTTTCTCTAAATTATTGTTGGAATGACCTTTCTTGGGATGATTTATCAACGAAATTAATAAAACAATAATTCATGTAATTGTTATAAACATTCTTTGTAACAAAAACCCCAATTCACGAAACTTACTAAATCATTTATCAAATACTTCTGTTTAAGAATTTTAATTATCATTGTTGAGAAATTTTAAACACAGATACCCACATCGTCCTTTTTTCAGAGAAATAGTTAGGTTTGGCAACTTTAGGGAAATAAATTATTGATAACAATGACTATCGTTGTGAAACATTTGATATTTTGTTCAACTTAATCTTCGCTCCTAGACCTTCGACTGAAAATGCGTTGTGGCAAAAGTACCTTTTTTATATATAAATTGTTTTCACAGGTTTTCCCGTAAGCTGCTACAATATTTAGCAGGCACCAGTTTTCGATTTTCAAATCCCCTTTCTCCCATTTTCCAATCGCAGTAAAATACTGAAATTATAATTATATAAAGGTAAGGAAATTTGGGAGACAATTTATCATACTATAAATAAACTTTATGAACAATTATTTGATTACGTTATTTATGATTGAACAGTAACCGTTTTTATTAGAAAATGGACGAAAAATTACTGGTGCATGACACCCTCTTATTACATTTGGTCATCGGATAATACATGCACCATTTGGTTATCTGTAGACTTGATAACTTCATTCTTTGAACGTAACCAACTGAACATATTTGATTTCCTAACTTTACTAAGAGAAATAGATGAAGATGAAGCATTTTATAAACAATGTTTCTTGTGTTATAATTTATGACCTAAAAATAAATTATTCTCTACATGGTGAATTTGTTAAGCAATGATGTTTAAACAATTGTGAATTGTGAAGGAGTGACTGAAAAAAATTTGGTGTTCGTCCCTAGTAATTTTCATCAAATTTCATTACTTAATATTTTCATTACGTTACATTATTTATCATTTCATTTCATTTTCATCACTTAATAGAAACATAATTGTTTATAACTTCATGAGTTGTATATAAGTTTACCACTTATTACAATTTTTTGTCACTAGTATCATTCGAATAGCAAATTAGATCGACTTTGAGACAAAGTAAAATTTTTTTCTAGAACACAGTGATATACGGTTGAATTTGCTTAAATAAAGAGTTTGTAATAATTAAACAGAATCGTGCTACTATATTTGTGATTTTTAAGCCTGCCTTTATTAGTTCTGAATAATAATTTAACAATTACTTTATTTGAGAGATTTATTCAAAGATCAAAAATCATATCGTTGAAATGAACCATTTTGCCGCTGTATTTGCAAAAGCATTGTTAAAAGAATAAAAAACACACAAATTGGCTTCCCTACTGAGGAATTTAATGCAGAGTAATTCAAAGAAATAAAATCTTGAATCGGTTAAGACATTTATCCTGTGGAGCTATTTGTCCGCGAAAATCCATTTCTCGACCACTGCTATGCACCGAGGAACGTGCGTCAATTTAGGATTTTTGACGGCAAATATGCGCGGAGCGTAGCTTCATGTGTTCATTGTGTCCACAAGCACTGTGCCCCATGTTTTCTGTCCAGACACAAACGCAAAATGCAGCTACGCTCCCGAGTAAAAATTCTTTGACTTGGTTTCGACTTGAATTGCCAGACTTCAATTTATGTCTTGGAGACAAGTTTCTATGCCTTGAAGATATATATTTATATCTTGAGTCGAATTTTTATGACTTCAAGACGAGCGGTTTATAACTTCCTGACAAAAAGGGTCATTCTGATTGTCATAAAAGATAATCTTTGTTCATAATTAAGCAATTTTTTATATTCTTACACAATATTCGTTCCCAAGGACCCTCAGCTTGTGGATATAAGTGTCATTAGACACCTCAATACTGGAGAGACCTACACATACCTGGGCGTGACATGAAGCCGCATTCAGGACGCAACATCAGTGAAAGAGTCTCTCCGAAGCAGATACAAGCATCTTCTTCGTCAGGTTTGGTCTTCCAATCTGTTGGCGTTGAACAAGGTATCTGCGACTAACATGCTTGCCGTTCCGATTCTACTCTACTCGTTTGGGGTGGTTCAATGGACGAAGAACGAGCTTAAGGCCCTTGATATCACATCACGCCGTCAAGGCGGACACGGACTTCTGAATCTCCAGTGTCTTCATAACCGAATTGTTCTAGGTACATCTTACATCGTTGCAAATGGCAGAGATCCTCTTCTAAAAATGGTCAGGAACCACGAGATGATTGGCGAAGGAGCGTTCCTTTACAAAGCCGCGGAACAAGCCGCCGAGACCCTTGACCTGAATTTTAACATCAGAAGTGAGAAAAGTGCATCACTCCATCTAGATGCTTCACTTCTAAAAGCCGAAGTGAAGAAAGCAGAGGAAATGCACGGAAACTTTCTCAGAAATGTAGAAAAACAGTCCTTGTCGAAGGAGCAAACTTTTGCTTCCCTCAGATCATCAGGGCTTAATTCAGGTATAGAGGGTTTTATTTTCGCATGCCAGGACGGTGTCATTTCCAGCTTAGCATACCGTGACCGCATTTTATGTGAAGAAGTTCTCAGTGATAGGTGCAGAGCGTGTCATGCACACGCTGAGTTCCTAGAACACATACTATCGGGGTGTCCGACCCACACAGAAACGACATATATCTATAGACATAATGAGGCCTTACGAGTGCTTTATAACCATCTTTGTCGCTCTTACGGTGTTGGCCGCGACCCTGTTCTGCTGAACGCTTCAAGGGTCATAGAGTCAATTGTCCAAAACGAGAAGTATCAAATTTTCTGGAACTACGATTTTCGGACCATAGTCTCCGTTTCACACTCGAGTCCTGATACTGTTCTCCAAGTCTTCGAGGAACGAACTATATTCGTGATCGAATTCTCGGCTCCGTCCGAATACAACATCACTGCAAAGGAGAAAGAAAAAGAGGAGAGGTATCAAGACCTTAAAAGAGAGCTACAACGACTGTACCCAAAATATTCGGTACAAGTAATTGTCCTTGTGATAGGTGCTCTCGGAGGTGCGGAACTATCACTGGTTCGTAACCTCAAAGCCATACCCGCGTGCCAAAAATATGTCAAGGCACTTGCGAGAGGGATGCAGAAAGCTGTCATCCTTGGGTCGCTTCCTGTCCTCAAGACACACGAGGGTTTCGCCGGCCTGTCGTTGTGATTTCGTCGTCGCCTATGACCACCCATCTCACGGTTGTGAGACGTGGCCATAGGTGTGATTTACCGCGGTGCTACTGGGGGCTATTGACATTTTTTGGATGGCAGTTGCTCTTAGTAAATAAAGAAAGGTATAAAGACCTTATAAGGGAGTTGCGACGGTTATACCCGGAATATTCTGTTAAGCTCATCGTCTTGATCATCGGCGCTCTTGGAAGTGCCAAGGATTCACTGGTCAATAGCCTGAAAAGCATCCCCGCGTGTCAACAAAATGCTGAGACACTTGCGGGGAAAATCCAGAAGGCGGTCGTCCTTGGGTCGCTCCCTGTCCTCAGGGTGCACGAGACTTTTGCGGGATCGTCGTATTGAGTTCGTCGCAGACTGTAGCCACCTATCTCACGGTCGTGAGACGTGGTTACAGCTGAAATTTTACCGCGATTTCGCTGGGAGCGGGTGCAATTTTTGAGATTAGCACCCGCTCTTGGCGAAATCCTGCGGTTGTCTTTATGACAAACTTTTAACTATATGTATTAGGCTGGTTCAAAAAAATCGACTATTTTATTTTTTCGAAACCCCCACATAAAAACTTTTGGAAAGGTGTAAAAAGACGCCTGTGAAAATCAGAGCTCTTAATATTAATATTTAGAGGTCGCTCATCGCGAATTTCTATTTCCCATTTATATATAATTTATATTCAATTTCTCGTTTTTTTTCTTAATTTTTGGCAAAAATTTGAAATTTATTACTAAATATCGCAATGGTTTTTTCGGAAATTCTATAGTTTAAAATTTTCTCTAAAAAGACAATAATCTAACTTAAACCATCACATTATCAAGTTTAACATTATTTGGAAATTTGTCTTTTATTGTTCTTACCGAGAAAACTTAGAATTTTTTAAAGACCTTGCGGTAGTAAATGATATAGCAGAACGCGGTATTGCATTAATTGATGAATACAATAACTGCTTAACAAAAAACGAGGACCAACTTCAATATCTTTTACAAGTTGTGCAAGAACATCGTCGACAATTTCCAGATTGTAACAAAAAAACATTAAAATAATAGTTAATGTTCGTAATAATAATTTTAACGCCAAAACTGATAAATAATGTTGTTTTAGTATTAATATTTTAAAACAATATTTTTTTTAAAGAAAATTATAAACTATAAAGTTTCCGAAAAAAATATTACGATAATTAGTGATAAATTTCAAAAATTTTTCCAAAAATTAAGTAATAAAACGATAAATTTATGATGTGTTCAACTTTAACCTTGAATAACTTTTGAAGGAGTGAATTTATGAAAAAATCATAAAACATCTTTGTTGTAGAGCGTCGAAATCCCTACAAGAATATCTTATGGGCTTAGCAATTAATTAAGCCGTTCAAGAGTTACAAAATTCCAAATTAAAAAAAAAAACAAATTTCACATGCTATTTAAATGGGAAATAGAAATTCGCGATGAGCGACCTCTAAATATTAATATTAAGAGCTCTGCTTTCCACAGGCGTCTTTCTACACCTTTCCGGAAGTTTTTATGTGGGGGTTTTGAAAAAAAATAGTCGA
>CAKNYM010002703.1:0-34670 GCA_932195095.1 Andricus curvator | reverse complement strand
CTGCCAAGCTGCCACGTTCAAAAATAATGTTTTTTCATGACAAAACTGGATTCGAAAAAGGTGAATCGCTAAGAACTCAGAAAAAACATATTTTTGTCGCCTGCTATGTAGATCGTGACAGATTAAATAGTCATTCAGCAGATAAGATAATCGTTGTCCTCATTCTCTTCAGAAAAAATTTCATTCCTCCTGCCGCATACATTACAATATTTTATTGAATTGGATTAACTTTACTCGTAGCTCATACAAAAAGCAGACTTCAAAATCTTCAGTACCATGCTTCACTCATAGGGTGACCAGGCGTCCCGGTTTTCCGGGACAAATCCCCGGTTTTTGGGTGTTTTGAGAAGCGTCCCGGTTTGTAGTAAAATGTCCCGGTTTTTTTCGAAATACCGAACTTGAAAAAAAAACATTTTCATAAAGTTCCTTTTTTGCGAAAAATAACAAGTTTCCTTTATTTACAACATAGTAGTCAAGGGGGAGGCAAGAGTGGAGCACTATTTGGAGAAGTGCGTAGTGGCGGAAAGGAGTGGGATAAGCATGGGACTATTGATGCATGAAAGGGGGGAAAAAGGGCAGTAGCATGGGTGAAGGGAGTCTTGGGTGAGATGGTGAAGAAGAGAAGGAAGGAGGAAGAGGTATGGAGAAGGAAAAATTGAAAATAGAGGAGGAAGTAAACATAAGTAAATGTAAATATTGCAAATAATAGATAAGTATTAGGTATAAGCCGCGGAGGCAGAGTTTGGTAATGCGAGGCGAAGCGAGAAATTAGGGACATGCGTGCGAGGCGAGGCGAAGCGAGGAAGGCAAGACGATAAGAGCGAGCGGCGTTAGAGATAAGGTGTGGAAGGATGTTAGTTTTAAGGGTTAGTTTTAAGAAAATTCTGTAGAAAAAATGGAAGTGTAAGCAAGTCAATTTTTTAAGGCCAGCAGGCTGACAAATAAACGTTTATCTATCTATCTACAACATAGTAGTTGCCGCCTCCAAAATACTGTTCAGAAGTCACGACCGTACGACTTGTATATACTAATATGCTTTTCATAAATATAAGAAAAGACGTGAGCAACCACTGTTAAATCAATTTTTCATGAATCCATGAATTATTTTTATTTTTAAAGCACAGAGAACTCATTTAGACTCTTCTTTTAAATTCGGACTGAATTTTTAAGTTAAAAAATTGAATGGATTAGAAAACAGACTTTTACATCCGAAAGATTAATTATTAATTAAATAGTTGAATTTAAATGAAAATAATAATTTTCAATTACACAGTTGCATTTACAACAAAATAGTTGAGAACTTTCAACCAAATGGTCGAATTTTGACGCAAAAAAATTGAACTTCAACCAAATACTTAAATTAAAAAGCCAATAAGACGAATTTTTGAAAAGATAGGTAAATTATCAACTTGAAAAGTTGAATTTTCGACAACATAAACAGATAATTTTCAACAGAAAAATCTGAATAATCAAGCCAAAAAGACGAATTTTCTACAAAAAAGTTGAATTTTCAACCTGAAAACATGAATTTACTACTAAATAGTTGAATCCTCAACAAAAAAAGATTAAATTTCAACCAAGAATATTCATTTCTACCAGAAATACAAATTTTCAACAAAATATATGAACCTTCTTGTTTGATACATGATTTTTTCTTGTTGAAAATTCATCATTTAGAATATCAAATTTCAACCAAAATAGATGAACTTCTGACCAAAAATATGAATTTTCAACCAAATCGTTTAATTTCCTACCAAATTGTTGAATTTTCAAGACAACAAAACGAATTTTCTATCAAACTTTTGAATTTACAACCAGAAAATATGAATGTTGAACAAAATAGTTAAATCCTCAACTAAAATAGATTGATTTTTAAACAAGAAGATAATTCTACAAAAAAGACGAATTTTCAACAAAATACGTGAATTTTCAACCAAAAAATATCAATTTTCAACAAAAAATTTAATTTTCAACCATACAGTTTAATTTCCTACCAAGTTGTTGAATTTTCAAGCCAATAAGACGAATTTTCTATAAGACAGTTCAATTTTCGACCCAAAAATATGAGAATATAAAAGATTAATTTTCAATCCATACTGACGAATTTTCTATCTAAAAAAAGAATGTTAAAAAAATTGAATTTTTGACCAAAAAGATAACTTTTGAACAAAATAATTGAATTTTCAACCAAATGGGCGATTTTTCAAGTAAAAGAGATTAAGTCTCAACAAAAATAACTGCCCAAGGATGAATTTTTTGTCAAAATAGACGAATGTTCAACAAATAATTGAATTTTCGACAAAGAGTAGAATTTTCAACAAAATAATTACATTTTCAAACAAAATAGTTTCATTTCTTATCAAATAGTTGAATTTTCAACCTACTGAAATTACTTTTTAATACAAAAGATAAATTTTCTACCAAGATGATTAACTTTCTATAAAAAAAGACGAATTTTCTATAAAACAGTTGAATTTTCAACTTTTCAACAAAATAATTGAATTTTGAACCAAATGTTTGAATTTTCAAATAAAGGAGAAAAAAATACACCAGTTTGCAAAGAAATAGTTGAATATTTAACTAAAAAAGATAAATTTTCAATCTAAGGTGGAAAAGTTAAATTTTCAGTAAAAGAAATTGATTTACAACAACAACAAATAAGATTTTTCAACGAAATAGTCAAATTTCCAACTAATGAGATGAATTTTCAACAAAAATAATGAATCTGCAACCAAAAAAAGGAATTTTTTACAAACCAGTTCAAATTTGAACCAAAAAAGACCAATTTTCAACCAAAAAAAGATAAATTTTTAACCAAAACGAATAAACTTTCAACCAAAAATAGTTGGATTTTCTTATTGGGTGCTAATAATTAGTTCGAATTTAAGTTTTAAGTCAATTTTAAACGCTATTAATTAAAAATTTTCTCAGAATAATGTTTTAATAAGAAGTTATTACATGTTTAATGTTCTCAATTAAAACAATACAATTTTGTTTAGCTTTGAATTTTAATTTAATATATTTCATTGCGATAAAACTTTAAGCTTAGTACAGCGAACTTCTGAGAAAAACGGAAAAATGTCGATTCCTCGCACTTTTCTTCAAAAAGTCCCACGATCCGAGCCCTGTATTCTAAACAAAAGTCAAAACAAAAAAGATTTTGGGAAAATAAGATTCGTAACTGGATCAAGGATTCTAGAATAATTGACAATAATAAATAAATGAAATAATTCAAAAGATATTGGAGTGACGTGGGATTTAATGCCATATCGATTTTGCGGCTCTCCCTCACTTTTTTTAAACCATTGGAAGTAATTTAATTTTGAGAGACCCTCGTTTTCCCTCCCTAATGTTTGAGTTCTATTTCTGACATAAACATAAACATTGAACAAAAATTTTCGGTGAATTAGAAATTACCGAAACTTTACGTAAATTTAAAGTATCCAAAGCATTTTGGACGAAATCCAAAAATTTTCGACAATTTATGGAAAATTGATTAATTGCCGGAAGTTTAAGGTATTCACAAATTTCACAATGAGCCTGTCAAGCGTCAACTCATAATGAAATCAGGTTAAGATTCCGGCAGTCCCAGAAAGTAATTCTGATTCGAAATGCGCAATCGTAACAGCTGAAAAAATAATCTTGCTCAAAGTGCGCAAGCGCAGCAATTAGAAAAAGTATTTTTATAACTGCTTTATACCACGGTTCTGGAAATGGTCACTTCTCGCACGCTATACATGCCGCGAAAAGCTAACATTCCATGCATGCGATACAAAAACCAGTTTTTAATATATTATAAAGTGCTAGACAAATGTAAGGAATACTATTAGAAATCATTCGGTCATTTTTGAGACGTAGTGATGGAAATAAGCCCTCTAAATTTCATCAATTTTATCGGCAACATTCTTCGAGTTATCGCGTTTCAAAAAAGTTTTACACACAGGCCCACACACAAATATATCCGGATAATGGTATAGAACATCTTATTAGACATTTCTTAATGGAGAAACGTTTAATTAATCAAATTGAATTTTTTTCTTGAAATTGTTATCATTACTGATATTCCTCTATGAAAAAGCAAAACTTTTAAATATTAAGAAGTTTCAGCTTTTAATTCTTCAATACTGTGAAGAATGCATTTCAATATTGAACTATAACATGATTTAAAATTTTCAACATTATTTCTAGAATTTATTAGATGATCAAGAAGATGCCCAGTCGCATGAAGCCAGTAGGAAGTTAGTTTTCGATCTTTTGGTATATATTCTCTTAATAAAAAATATTACGTATTATTATTAGCGTAAAAAGATACTTCTTTTTATTATTTCCAATAGGAATCAAATTCATGCAAAACTGATTGCCCGTTAGGTGCTCTTACCACTAATAAAAAAAAATCTCTTTTCGCCAATAATAAACTGTAATAGTGTTTTTGTCGATGGAATGACAGTTTTTCATCTATTAGATCAAAACGATATCATTACCCTTGTTGATAAAATAATATATTCGATAACCTATAATATTTGTTATTACAATACAATACCCTGGTTGTAAACCCTTTAACATCTAAAAAATGATAGAAATAATGTTTGAAATTTTAGATAATATTGCAATTCAATATTCGAAAGCATTTCTTTCAATATTGAACAATTTAAAGCTGCACCTATTTAAATGTAACCAAATTTGATATTATCATAACAATTATATCAAAATCAATATTTACTGAGTTTAGGGTTGAATAATTTTTAAATCGGAATGATGAAAATGTGGACAATTTCTAAACTGAAAAGTTAAGAATATTACCTTAGATTATTTAAAACCCTACAATGTTTTCCATTTTACAAAAAAATATTGGGACTGTAAATAATAAGCTTCACATCCATACCACGCTGAAAAAACCAGTTCTCGTCAGATCACTGAAGTTAAGCAGCGTTGGGCGCGGTTAGTACTTGGATGGGTGACCATTCGAGAAAACCGAGTGCTGTTGGCACATCGTGGGTGTGGTGAGCCCACACTTGTAGTTATTTTACTACAAGCTATCAACCTAGAAACACTACCCGAATAGGGTAGTGTCACGCCTACCCTGAAAGGGAAATGGCTTAATGGTATACTACTGTAGCAATTTTTAGGCACTACAAAAATAAAATTTACGCGCTACTGTTTTTCAAAATTATGCGAATTACTGGTGTATTTAAATACTTCTATACAGTAGACTGTAATGCTGCATTTTTATCAATTGATGATTCTGGGCACATTCAACTTCGGCACCACACTTTGAGTTTTGTAATTTCTACAAAAATTAACCCATATCTTAAGGAAAGTTTGCCAGGGGCTGATCACCTGACTTTCCCACATCCCGCTTTTCATTTCTTAGCTGTCATGATTTTTCGTGAAAAGTCTCGTTTCAAAATTCAACGGTGACGTGTAGCGTGAATTAAAAGAAAAATTAAACAGGTTAAAAGAAGGAACAGGAAAGTTTGGTATGGGATGTAGGAAAGTTACAAAATCTTGCACCAGTTGTCCACAGCAGAATTCTCAAAAACTATCTCTCATCAAAATATCACGATCTTTTTTAGATCAAAACATCAGGACAATTTCTCAACAAAGGTACGATCTTTCTTGAATCAGCGACATAAAAACTATTCGTAAGAAAACCAGGTATCCAATTATTCTCATTCTAAAGTGAATTTTATTAAAAGTGTGATGTATACCGAAATGTCTAAGTAGCTCAGCAGAGAGAGGGGGGGGGGGGCAGTATTAGCATCACGATGACCCGAAGCGATCCAAGGATGATAGCTTTCTACATCCATCTCGCAAGTGGCTTGGCATATTTTTGGCACGCGGGTATGGCTATAAGGTTACGAACCAGTGATAGTTTCACACCTCCGAGAGCACCTATCACAAGGACAATTATTTGTACCAAATATTTTGGGTAAAGTCGTTGCAGCACCCTTACAAGGTCTTGATACCTCTCCTCCTTTTACTCTTCTTGGCAGTGATTTTGTAGCCGGCCAGAGCCGAGAAATTGATCACGAATATGGTTCGTTTCTCAAAGCCTTGGAGAACGATGTCAGGTCTCGAGTGTCCAATGGAGGCTGCTGTCCGAAAATCGTTGTGCCAGAAAATTTGGCACTTCTCGTTTTGGACAATTGACTCTATCTCCCTCGGAGCGTTCTGTATGGCAGAGTCGCGGCCAACATCTTCAGGGCGACAAAGATGGTAATGAAGCACTCTTAAGGCCGCATTATGTCTGTAGAGATACGTTGTTCCCGCTTGAGTGGGACACCCGGATGGTACGTGTTCTAGGTACTCAGCGTGTGCATGACACGCTCTGCACATATTGCTGGGGAACCTCTTGACATACAATGCGGTCATGATATACTAAGGTGGAAATGACACCATTCTGGCATGCGAAAATGAAACCCTCTTTACCTGAATTAAGCCCTGATGATTTCAGGAAAGAAAAGTTTGCTCCTTCAACAATGACTGTTTTTCCACATTTCTGTGAAATTTTCCGTGCATTTTCTTCTCCAGTAGCTGTTGGCGAAACTTTTCAACCTCTGATTTCTTTATTTCGGCTTTTAGAAGTGAAGCATCTGGATGGAATAAAGCACTTTCCTCACTTCTGATGTAAAAATGCAGGCCAAGGATCTCGGCCGCCTGCTCCTAGGCTTTGTAAAGGAACCCTCCTTTGCCAATCAACTCGTGTTTCCTGACCATTTTTGGAGGAGAATCTCTGCCATTTGCAACGCTGTAAGCTGTACTTGGAACAATTCAGTTATGAAGACATTGGAGATTGAGAAGTCCGCGTCCACCTTGACTGCGTGAGATGTATAATTGCGAAACGGACGAATTGATATGCAAGCTCTTATGTATATGTAGAATCTTGCGTGTAGCGATACCAAGGGCCGTAAGCTCGTTCTTCGTCCATTGAACCACAGCAAACGAGTAGAGTAGAAGCGAGACTGTAAGCATGTTAGTCGCAGATACCTTGTTCAACGCCGATAGATTTGAAGACCAAATCTGTCGAAGAAGATACTTGTATCTGCTTTGGAGAGACTCTCCAGTGTTGAGATGTCTAATAACGCTTATATTCACAAGCTCAGGGTCATCAGGAACGCCAATAATCTTTCCTTTCTTCAGATGAATCTTGGCACACTTGTCCAATCCAAAGTCCATACCAATCTCTCCCGTGTACTTCTTGACGATATTTAGAGAAAGTCAGAGTTTGCTTGCACCAGAAGCATAGATCTGCAGGTCATCATATAAAATACACGAGTGACCTTATTCTCGCGAAAGATAGTGGTAGAAGTGTGAGGCAAACAAGCAAAGGGCTCATGGTATCGCCCTGAAAGACTCCCCTCTGGAAGTTGATGTTGTTCGTTGTCACCAGATAATTTCCAGATGAGATAGAAAATATAGTTTTCCAAAGGGGCATCAATCTCTCTATGCATCTCACTATGTCTGGATGAACCTTCAAACTTTCCAACAAACAGATGATGAGTCTAGGAGATATTGAATCGAAAGCTTTCCGTTACTCAATCCAGGTCATTGACAGGAGGCGCTGATGGGCTGCTGCTGCCTCTTTGTAGACGCACCTGTCAATCAGCAGGTTCTCTCTACAGCCTGCTACAACAGAATACTATTCTGCAGTTTACTTCAAAAGCCAAATCCCCTTAATTACAAAAGATTTTTGCATTAAATACGTTCTGTGAGCAGGTATTTGCCAGGACACGAACTTTATCGCGCAGCCCAGATCGACTTGGAAGGTTCATATCATCCCGCGAGAACAATTCCAAGAAATTTACAGGTTTTTCATTTTTGAAGATCACGTACAGCGAATAACCCATAAAATATTGTCTACTCTTGTCAGCAGTCTTGAATCCAGCACTTTCCCTGCACTCAGAAATGTGATCAACTTTGGACAAGTTATAGATTAAACGGATGCAGGCTTGATGGCACGTTAAAGTTTGCAATTAAGGTTATCAGATATCCCATTATATACCACACATCCATAATCAAAATAATTCAGAATCAAGGGTTTTACAAGGTAGATTCGCGTAGTTGTAGGAACAGATTCCCTACTTTGTCTAAGCTGATCTAAAGTCCTAAAGATTTTGCCTGATATTAGTTCAACATGCTCTTTCCAAAAAAGAGTCCTGTTGAATATCAAAACAAGATCATTGCCAGAATCAGAGAAGTTAATAGCAAGGTCGTTCAGGTACAACAGTGAGAGGAAATCCAAGACGTTAAAGGGATTATGAGTGGAGGATCAAACTATCATAGCATATGTTTTCTGTGGATTGAGTTTCAGATCATTAGAGACTACCCAGTTATAAACGTTATTATTATCTTCCTCGACCACTTAAAGTAGGTTCCTGGGGCAAATAGCTGGCCCTGAAAGATATGTTTTGCCACCATCAGTATAAAAGTGATATGTGCAGTAGCCTAGAACAGAGGAAAAGTCGAATTTCAACACATTAAACAGTTTAGGGCGAAGTATTGAGACCTGGAGAACCCCACTTATCACCTGATTTCAGTTAGAGCGAAGACCATCACTGTTTGCTATACATTGTAATTAATTACTTAAGTAAGATTTAAACCAATTAATGGCACTGTTAGAGATTTTAAGGTTTTTCAATGTATGGATTAAAAGGTCGTAGTTCACGAACTTGATAGCTTTGGAATGATAAAAAAATACAGCAATTGTTACTTAATTTTTATCTATTGCAACTTTTTAATCAGAAGTAAATTTGAGTGAAGCAGTGATGGAACAGTGCTCCTCTTTCGGATTCTAAACTAGAATGGATAAAGCAGGCTATGCTTATCGAAATAATCAGTTAGCGGGTGATTTACTATTTCCTCAAGAGGCTTGGCTGATGTACTGAAAATAGAGATAGGGCGAAACACTGTCAGAACTGAAGGATTAGTGATCTTAGGAATAGAAAGTTTAACCATTTTAATCGAGGTACCATCAATTCAGATAGACCCTGAGGTTATCTTAGCCATTACTTGAAGCAGTGTGTCTTCCCCAATATGTTATAAAAGAAGTAAAAGTTAGCATCATCAAAGGGAGCTACTTCACCGGATAAGAGAATAGTATCATTTGGTAAAGGCTCAATCAATAAACGTTTCATAAAGTTACATTCTTTCTAACAACTGCAATATAGTTGTGTTTATTTTAAGAGTCCCTCATGTTAATTTGAACCAGATTCCTCAGGATGCGGAATTTCTTCCAACGCGCCTGATCATTACTCCTCCTAGCTTGAGAATACCTTCTGTTTCTCTACCTCCTGAGACTTTTACTCTCCTCTGAAATCCACGAACAATTTTTTTCCTCGCCTGAAAATCATGTACCGAGGCTACTACACCGAATGTTGAAATTAATATATTATTAAGCTTTCCTCCCTTTTAATTTAAATTCCTATCTGAAAATACACTCATCTAATCAGCTTCAGAGAGAAGACTGAACAGTCTATCCTTTTCAATTTTACTTAGGTTCCTGAATATTGATTATTTTAGTTAAAACTCAATTTTTTGATTGATAACCTATGTGGAAATCGGCCCAACTTAGCCCAATTTATAATCAGGCGCCAATTGGGTCCCAGTATGGGTCCAGTTAACAAAAGGTGAAATTAATTAACAGATTATTTCAATTATATGAGTAAGTGGATGCAATCCCACCCAAATCCTGACATTTTTCCAATAATTTCAAATTTGTAATTATCAAAACTTATGCTAATAAAGCCGATCGTTGTTTGATTGTGTGCTTGAGCTTATATCGGGCGCTTACCCATAGAACGCCCATAGTGGGAAAATGTTCAATCAAGTTATTTTTATAAAGTTATTTCTTTTTCCTTAGTAAAAATAAACAAAATAAGTGATCGGCTCGTGCTGCTTCTCATTCTCAGCTAATCATTTGTGACAAACCAAATTTATTGGAGAAAACACCACGTCAGATGCTTTTATGACTGCGCTGACTGTTGGAAGAGATTGGGATGAAGATCAAATGGAACAGCAGGATGCTAAAATTTCTTAAATCATAAAGAAGCGTCAAATTAAAAAAAAATTAAAATAGATCTTCATCATTTGGTACAGTGAATGGGCTTCACATTAGGGGCCCAAATATTAGCTGAGTAATCTGGTTTGGGCCCAGTCTGGCATCATTAAATTAAAAAACTTGTAGAAACTTTAAGAAAAAAATGTATGAAAACATGACATTACTGTTACAACTAAAAAAAAACAGAGAAAATCTCGCCAATTTTTCATAAATTTTTTTAATTTCTATAATATTTTCAATTTATTGATATGTAAAAGTTATATATCTTTCATGATTACATTGAAAATTTTTGATTTCACCAAAAATGTTCATTGTACGGAAAAAAATGTTATCTACTCAATAATGTTTCCGATTTTCAAAGTTTGTTCTGGCTTACAAGATGTCTGAAGGCTGAAGGTTTTATGGGCAATAATGAGGCCAAGTACTGCGACAGTGATTGTATATATGCAGAAGTAAATATGTTCCAAATTTACAACTCACTACCTACGAAATCTATCTAGAAAAAAATGCGGATCCTTAACAGCACACTACTACTTACGATTGCGATTTTCTTTAACTTTGGTGGTAAGCATACTCAATATAATATAAAACGAGATATAAACAGTGCAAATATGAAATATTACGCATTTATAAAATTTTGAAATTTCAGGCTGAAATTGGAAATACTAAATATTATGGAACACTTTTGAATTAACATCTGTTAAACACAAAATTGCTTTGATTTGCCAAAGGTTAAATTCTACAGTTTTTCATTTTTAAGGTTGAAAATGTTTAATTTTCAATTCAATGTTCCGAAAGTTTGCGATTTTTGAATGGAGGGTCCGGATGCAATAACCGACGGGACGCTCGGCTTTGTATTCTTTGCCTCCCATTCGAGATAAAGTGACGCGAAAAATTATCTGAAACTCAAATTTTAAAATAAACACTAGACAAAAATATGAGCATATAGTGTATAGAAAATTTTTTTGTCCGATTTCAACTTTGTGAAAAATAAAATATAAACTGTAAATTTCGACGAGCGGAATTTAATGCGTTTTTTAAAATAAACTCGCCGTAACTTTTTTTCATTTCGAAGAAATGACTTCAAATTTGAACCCCAAGCGTATTATACTCTGTCGATGCCTACGGAATTCGATTCGTGCATAAAAAAGTTAATTGTTTAACAATATGTCGATGTTTCTCAATAGCTATTTAATACCATGCTTTTTCACGTTCGGCGGAAAAAAGTATCGAGGGAATTTTCGAGTTCAAACAACTTTCCGCTGAGAAGTACTTCATAAGGGTCGAAAGAAGTGTTTTGGAAAGTTTCAGATTTTTTAAGCGAAAAATGAGCGAGCCAGCGTAGGATGAAGTAAGCGCGCAAAAAACTCGATCTTCTTCCGTTTCGTCTCGAGCGTGAGCATTTGCGAGTTCAAAAAGGACAAACGCATGTCGAGGACGGGCAGGCAAACAAAGCTGAAAACTAGCGCATTCTTTTTTTAGTTTTGACCAATGTTTGACCCTATTTTTTAATAATATTTAATTGAAAATTGAGACAGATCGGTAACCCCTTTTCAGTTTCGCTGACAAAAAGTATCGCAGGAGCTTTAAAGTTGAATTTCCGTCACTTTTCAATGAATCGATTTGAAAATTTCCAAAAAAGCTCGATACTTTTTGTCGACAGTTTGTAGACATCGCTAAGGTAAAGTTCGTGCGCACAACGAAGTTTCAAACCATTCAAATAATATTTGCCCAACTTTCGATGATTTAATACTCAAAAAGTAATTGAATTTGAGAAAAAAAAAATTTTTCTTCAGTTTTTCATTCTTGTTATTAAAAATCCTCATCCGATGTTTTGGAAACGGTTGACAACTGCATTGTGTAACAAAGGAAAACTACCCATTGTGCAACGTTTTGATGCGTTTTTCTAGCTCAATTTGATATTTGGGCATTTCGTGTGTGGACAATAATTTCACCCGACCTCGAGCGCTGGGCGATTTTCTTGATCCAGACCCTCAATTCAAAAAGTATCGAAGTTTATTGTGTAAAAAAAGATTAAAATGCTCAACGTGTATTACAAGCGAATTTTTTTCATAAAAATCCATAATATTATGCGGGCTATCTCGAGAATTACATGAAAGGAATGGGCGAGTTTTCATCTCTGCTTGCCAGCCCGTCCTCGACATGTGTCTGTTATTTTCGCATTCGCAAACGCTCACGCCCCAGATGGAACACAATCAAGTTTTTTGCGCGCTCACTTCAACCTACGCTGGCTCCCTCATTTTTCGCTTAAAAAATCTGAAACTTTCCAAAAAACTTCTTTCGATCCTTATGAAGAACTTCTCTGCGGAAAGTTGTTTGAACTCGAAAATTCCCTCGATACTTTTTTCCGCCTGACGTTAAAAAGCATGGTATTAAATAGCTATTGACAAACATTGACATAATGCTAAACAATTAAATTTTTTCTGCACGAATCGAATTCTGTAGGCATCGAAAGAGTATAATACGCTTGGCTTTCAAATTTCAAGTAATTTCGTTGAAATTAAAAAAAGTTACGGCGAGTTTATTTTAAAATCTTGAGCGTGTAGAGTTCGGCAGTTTCGGGATGCGCGCAACATATCATTATCTTCATCATAGTCTTCATTTCAGCATATATAGTGATTCATAGTTTGGAATGATTTGGAGCGTTAGTGCTGTATATCGCAAAAGTTATCCATTTTTCTTAATTTCTTTCTGGATATTTCATTAGGTCCTCTACAATGTAAAGGTAACCTCAAATCGTGTGAACGTATAAAAAAATGTGAAATTTTTATTGCGGTTACTTTCAGATTAAAATTGTTATTTATGAACTAGAGATGTGCAAAATTATTTTGGTTGAGCTGTCGGGTGCGTGACCCGGCTTTAAAATATGAGCTGACCCGGAATCGCGATAACCTGAACCGGCAAGAAAGTTCAATCTAAGCATATCCAAAAACTCCGGGAAATTTTCGGTAATATATTGTAAGTTTTCATAAGATACTGATGAAATTACCGTAATTACCGGAAGTTCAAGACATTTTTTAAACGAATTTTCGCCTCAGATCACTAACCTTTATTTTCTTATTACAGAATTAAGCGATTTGAAAAGTGACACAAACAAACGGAAACGGCCAGACAATTCTCCTAAGGCACCGCTACCCGCCAAAGATACTGACACACCACATAGGATTGTCCCCTATGTGACCAGTAATGGGGAGTTCCTGATTAGGTTGTGGCTAGATCCTACCAGAAAATTAGTAGAAAGAGCTGCAATTCTAGGAAACAATATTGTTCCACATGGCTCATATTATTGGAATCACAATTTTATAACCCTTTCTGTTTCTCGTGATGGCCTAAGTTTTGTGATCTACATAGAAAATGACAGAGTTATTGCAGCCCGAGCACCGAGACGACCGAAACGTGGTAAATGATTGTGGTATATGATTTTTGGTGTATAGATTCGTAAAATCTAATGGAAGAATTTTCGGAGCTGATCCTGCACTTTGGATGGAATAATTAATTACGTGAAGATTAATCTATGCACAAGATAAGCATATACAAATGTGATGATTCGGGTATCCTTCGCAGTGTTCAAGTATAGTTGCTTATCATGAGTCGGGATGGTCGGTGATGTAGAACTCTGCACTTTATACAGAGTGTCCACGCAGAAGCTTACCAAAAAGTATGCAACCCGCCGTACACGGCCATGAGAATAGCATTGGCGTGTAAGACGAGTTGCATGATTTTCGTTAAGCCCCAGTGTGGACACCCTGTATATAACACACACATAAGTAGGTATAATGCACGCACACAATCTGACTTCGGCTTTGACTCGGCCCCCGCCCGATAATTGCCGAACGAAACTGACGTGAACCGGCGAGACTGGAGCAGTGCTCCTAACGATGGCCCTGTGCACTACTGATGATGCAGTAAGCAGAGCCTTGTAATTGGAAAGCTATTCTTTACGGATGCGTATTACTATTCTGGGCCCTCGTTGGGAGCACTGGGCCAGGAGCCCAAAGTTGAACTGAGCTTGATCTATGTTTGATGACACTTGATTTTTGACATCTGCACTGCTATTCACAACTCCTCAACCGTTAATAGCGGATTATTCAAATCTGCAAATGCTGAGGGAATTAGGGTTATGTTTACTTTTAGCCTCTTAGCTGGATTCTTCCACGATCTACATATTTCAATTTGGAAAAAGTCCAAAACCATATTTTTGCTTAAGAGTTGATTCTTTTTATTTCAAAAGTCTAGCTTCCTTCTCGTCCATGCATTTTTTCATGCAAGCTCTTGTGTTTTTATGGCTTCTTATGTCTCTTCGGATTAGGGTATCATTCACATATTCTAACCATTCTTTCCGCGGTCTACCTCTGGGCATACTGCCATTTACTTCATCTTTATACACTTGTTTCATCAGTCGTTCATCTTTCATTCTTTGAACATGTCCGAACCATCTTAACTGATTTCTTTCCCATATGTCAACTAGTGTTTCTTCTGTAGCACATTCTTCGAGGATTTGTTTCTCGCTTTGTCCATCAGTGTTTTCCCGCATATTATGTATTGCCATTTTAGCTTTTTTTTTAATATATATTTTTACTTCTGATAATGGACCCTGCTCTACCAATAACCTCCTCACCCTCGTTTATGCGTCTATCTAACTCTCCGTCTATCTTTCCGTCACTAGTGAATAGACTACCCAGATATGCGTACTTATCAACTTTTTCTATTCTCTCATCATGTAGGAGAATGTTGCACATTGATTTTTCACTTTTTCCTTCAAACACCATAATTTTTGTTTCATTTACGTTAATTTTGAGGCACATACTCTGCATGCTTGTAATCAGTTTGTTCAACATTCTTTGCAAGTCTTCGATGCATTCTGCCATAACAACCTTATCATCTGCGAACGCAAACCCAAGTGCCCTTACTGTTTCAAGATCTACACCTTCTTCGTCGAAGAGGGCCATTCTTAGACACTTGTCCATGAATATTATAAATAGCCATGAGGACATAACGCATCCTTGTCTGACACCCTGCATAATATCGAACCAGTCACTTATGTTAGTTTCCCATTAACCCTTACACTCGCTTTGCTTTCAGAATATATTATTTGTATTGCTTGTAGAAGCCATCCATTGACTTCGTACTCTTTCAGGACTTCCAAAACTTTACTTCTATCCACCTTGTCAAATGCTTTTTCTAGGTCAACAAACGCACAAAAAACTTTCTTTCCTACTCTCAAACTTTTTTCTGTGATCTGTCTTAAGCTAAATATTTGATCCCTACGTGATCTTCCTGGCATAAATCCACTTTGAACTTCCCATATCTTTTCTTCTGTTATTTTCATTAGCCTGTGGATAAGTGTTTTTGAGTATATTTTACTTACAGTACTTAATAAGCTGATACCTCTGTAATTATTGCATTTGATTTTATCTCCATTCCTTTTGTATATGCCAACAGCGATACCACTCTGGAAACAACAGTTCTCGTAAGATCACTGAAGTTAAGCATTGTTGGGCGCGGTTAGTACTTGGATGGGTGACCATCCAGGAATACTGCGTTGCTGTTGGCCCGTCGTGGGTGTGGTGGGCCCACATTGGTAGTAAATATCCACCTAGAAACACTACCCGAATCGGGTAGTGAGGCAATGAACTTTCGAGTTCAAACTGCTAATCAATTTTTTTTTTCCTTTTGTATATTGGTACGATAATCGCTTTTCTCCATTCGTCTGGGACTTCTCCCATCTCAATACATAAATTTATCAATTCGCACAACCTGTGATCCAGATTTTCTTTTTACAACCGCCGTACCATATACTTTGGTCGCAGTTTCAACAATGATATCCCGTAACATAGTCCAAGCGCTATCTATATCTTAATTGCTTCTAAGCGCCTCTCAAGTTGCCTTATCTATGCGTTCGTTTATCTAATTCTGAGAATCTATTCGCACTTCCGGTTTCTGTAAGTTTTCAATCTTGATTCGCGTTTGTAATGACCACCATTCAAAACCCTGCATGACTCTTGTATCTTGCACTAGTTGTCTTAATCTTTCATACGCAATAACGGATCTTTCTAAACATAAGTTAACTAATCTTTTCCCGTTATATTTTTTCTTGAATCCCCAAAATTACCTAGCACCCTTTCTATATCTGCACCCTGACGTTGGACGCTGACCCATCCGTTCATATCTCCTAGCAGAATGATTCTTTCACCATGATCGCAAGTACTCATTGTATCATTTAAAGTGTCCCAGAAGGCGTTTTTGACATCTCTCGGATCACTATCAACTGGGGCGTAGTACGCTATGATAAATAATCTTCTGATTCCCACCTTCTTTCTCTCCCACAACAATCTGGGAGATACAAAATTATGATCTTTGAGAAGCTCTCTTGCTTTTTCATTCATAATCAAACCGACTCCTTGACTACCGTCTGATTCACTATCTACTCCTGACCATATTTAAAAACCGCCTGCCTTTTAATACCCCATTTTCTCTGTTTCTACTTTCGCATCACTTTTTCTTTATTTCAGGTACACATAAAATATCTAGCTTCCTTACGTGCATAGTTTCTCGTAATTCTCTTACCTTAAGATCATTCACCCCTCTAGCATTCCAAACACCCAGCGTCCATTCATCGCCTGAAACTCGACCTTTACATTTACCGTGTGTATGAATTTCGTCAATCAAAGTTTCAGTCCATTTCGAGGCTATTTTATTGTTTGTATTATTCATTATTTAGATTGTACTCCCAACTACTACCTTAATGCGCGAAATTTACTTTGCGAGTCGAAATCATGTCCAAGTTAAGTAGTGATTCGTCGTATGGTGGATAATCTAGTTGTAACGTCAGTCCCACCAAACTTCGGTTACTGAGGGGAGGGGGCAGAAAATGAAACCAAAAGAGTCGCAATTGGTTGGTGTTTTATTCTGAGAAGGTCACCATTCTTCAGTAGCATTACATTGGATAGGAGTTCATATGTTGATCTCTGTAACCAAGTAGTTTTTCTTCAGGTATTGAGAGAATACTTTATCGTCCGCCTTCATATGGACATTTTCCATTCCATCCCAATCTTTTTTCTGTGATAAAATGTGTGTCTTTCAAAAAAATATTGTTCAGTTTTCAAATTCTTCAATTTTGGGTACTAAAATGAGTAACTTTTATATTCGTTATTCATTTTCGCATTAATATTTAATTATTCAGTTTAAAATGATTCTGCATTTGAAATCGTACAATTTTAAAAGTTGTAATTCTATATATTTTTTCTTCAACATTTTTCAATTTTGACCAGTTAAATTTTCAGGTCATTCGACCTTTAAAAAAATTTTTTTAAAAATAAGTGAATCTCAGAAGTTATCTTTTTGAAACGTAGACTTGTCAGGAACCTTAGACTTTGGTCTCGGAAGTCGTCCAACTTCATAATACCTTGAGGCACATTTTTTTGGCTAGTGGAGGGGTGGGACAGAAAAACGAGTTTTGTCTTCTTTTGCTCAGTGTCGCCTTTAGCCAACACTCTTAGGCTCTCATGATAAGTGGCGAAAGTGGGAAGGAGCTAGGGACGAAAAGATAGGCAGTGGCAGGAGTTTTCCTTTTATTTTCGGAGTAAAAGACGAGCATCAGACCTTTGGTAGAGTCACCGCCAGAGGTAATTTAAATACATACATCGTCGCGACTCATAATCACCGCCAGGGTTATTGAAACCTTTGGGTCGTCGTAATTGATGAGCACCGCCTTGAGTAATTTAAAACTCCGTCTTCTTTGTAAGTAATGATCTGCCAGTGGTACTGAACCACCGACTGCTTAGTGCCTGAAGGTCGATTATTTATAAAGACGAGCGCTATAAAAAACACACAATCATCAAAAGCAAAAACGAGAAAACAAATAACAAAGATTAGCTATGAGCCCGAGGTGATTTAAAATAGGATTCTGAGATAAGCCCACTGTTGATGAGAGATTCGCCGCTAAGGAAACAGCTCCCAAAATCCTTTAAGGCCGCTGATGGGTAAATGTCAAACAAAATACATTTCTCTAAATCAACTTCTACATTATTTCAAGAGAAACACAGAAGAATGAAATTAGAGAAGAAAATTTTTGCAAGGCGAGATTCGTAGAAAGAGAGCAGGTCTGTCCCGGCTGGTGGTGGAAGATCAACTGGCGTGAATTGACTCACAGGTCCGGTGGATCGAACGCTTCCGCACGCTGCCTCATTTTCGGGAGAGCGAATCAATCCCAGCGGGAAGAGAATTTAGTAAGTTAAAAAATTGCCGAAAATTAGATGTCGTTTTTTTGAGAATTTAAACAAGATAACTTCTGTTTCACTATTTAATAAATCTTTAAATTATACTTTTCAAATGATAATTCATCTAGCATCAGTTACTAGAGAAACGTTTATTTTTCAGCCTGCTGGCGTTAAAAAAATTTACTTGCTTACACTTCCATTTTTTACAGAATTTTCTTAAAACTAACATCCTTCCACACCTTATCTCTAACGCCGCTCGCTCTTATCGCCTTGCCTCCCTCGCTTCGCCTCACCTCGCATGCATGTCCCTACTTTCTCGCTTTGCCTCGCATTACCAAAATCTGCCTCCGCGGCTAATACCTAACACTTATCTACTATTTACAATATTTAGATTTACTTATATTTACTTCCTCCCCTATTTACAATTTTTCCTTCTCCATTCATCTTCTTCCTTCCTTCCTTCCTTCCTTCTCTTCTTCTCCATCTTACCCAAGACTCCCTTCACCCATTCTACTGCCCTTTTGTCCCCCCTTTCATGCGTCAATACCTCCATGCTTATCCCACTCCTTTCCACCTCTACGCACTCCTTCAACCAGTGCTCCACTCTTGCCTCCCTCTTCCCACATAGTTCGCACATCCTCTTTTCCCTAGCGAGCCAGAACCTATTAAAACCCTCCATAGCATCAGTTACTATATCTTTGACAATACCTTGGGCCTTAAAAAAGTGTAATTTCTACAAAAGAAAGTATCCCGACCAGCGACCGGTACTAGTTGATTTGAGGCTTCTGGCCGGTTTCTGAACATGAAAACTAACCAGCGGCAGCCCAGCCGGGATCCGACCCCGAACCTTTTTGTGGTAGGACCAACCTGGACAATTCTTGCACGGGTGGAATCATAGTATATTGTGTATCGAGGGCGTAAAGAAGGCTATTTTGACGAGTGTGAACTTTCCGCCCGAGCGAATACTTGTTGTCCTACCCTTCTTGAAAACAAGCATGTTAAGCAGATAAAGGATGTTTGGTGTACTTGACAATTTCAGATTATAAGTGAAAGAAAGAAATAGCGTACTTTGCAGAAGGGAGACTGTGAGGTGCAGCGATATAATTTTTTTTAACATAAAGATAAGTTTCTTTATATTCTCCCTTGCGTGGTGCAGTGTATGTGTAGCGGGCGTAAAGTGTTATTTAGCGGGCGTAAAGCGTTATGTAGCGGGCGTAAAGTTTCATGTCGACCCGGCGGCGGAGTGCGCATGTGCGAACGTCACTGGGATGGAAGCGGCCACATTACGCCTGCCTCACGTGCATGCAATGGCGCGTTTTCAAGGGGGTTCGGACAAAAAAGAATTTTTTATTTCAACATTTCAAAGGCCAAAGGGCAACTAAATTTTTAGAACAAAAGTATATATTCATGTTTTGTATAATTTTTATAAAACATAAATGAATTTCAATATTATATAAAACTGAAAATTAAAATCCTTATTAATATGAAAAAAAAAGTTTGAATGGAAAAAGCTTGGTTTAACTCTTTGTGAATTAAAGTTTAGTCACTTCTTAAGGAACATTCAAGGAATAATTCTAAACCAATAACTTTCAATTTCCACGGTATTAAAGAAAAAAATATATATATTTCAATTATTCTTATTCAATTAAAGACAAGTTTTCAGGTATTTTTAAACTAATTTTCAATTGTTTGAACAATATTTTTTTTTTAGTAAATCGTTATTAAGTTAGTCTTTTCTTGAAATAATCACACATTTAACGAATGTCAAGAGTAATATTTTTTTAGGGCATTTGGAAATTATTCGATCAATTTTCATTTCTTCGAACAATTTTTTTCACCTGTAAATCGCGAAAAGATATTATTTCCTGCAATTAATACCGCAGCTAATGAATAATATGGGGCATGGTGTAATAGATTCGACAAAACTACAATTTTCTGCACCTTTCCTGTGAAAAGGTGCAAATCAATGATTATTAATTGTTTAAATAATTTCAAACTGCCTTCATAAAAAAATGTCACTCTCAACATTAATTAGCGGAGCGAAAGAGGATCTTTTATCACAGAAAATTTCAGGATTCAAATACGTGATACTAATCAACCTTAATATTTAGCATTACTAACAATGAAGTATCTAGATATTTTGGGTAAACAATATATGAGAAAGAAATGATTTATACAAAATACTATCGATACCTGAAGATCTAATACCTCGGAAATTAAAAACATAGGATAAAAACAAGAAATTGAAGAAACAAAATTTCTCAAGATGTTTTCAACTTTATAGAAACAACAAGTAGTCAATATTGTTAAAATTGTAAATATGCTACGTCACCTCCACCAACATAATTCATTTACAAATTATTGCTTCAAAACCGAAGAATTGGAATTATTAAAAAACACTCAATCTATTTTACCAACAGCGTACTTGACACACATTAGGGCCGTTCACTCCACTCTCTTCATATCGAAAACAATTGTCAAGAAATGTTATTTTCAATAATACCGACTTTAGTAAAAGAAACTTTAATTTTTCTACTATTCCAATCGTGAAATACTACAATATTAATATTTTGTTAGTCAAAGACTTAATTATTACTAATTCAATTAGCAACATTTTCACTGATTCAGATTTAAAGATACTATATCAGGGCTGCTACAAAATCCCAATTTTGAAATTCCCTAACTTTCCTTGACTTTTCCCTGACCAATTTTTCATTTTCCCTGACCGCATACATTTTTATTTTAGATATCAAAACAAACTCACACTTGGAAGATCAATAATGTCAATGCAAACAAAATGTTCGTTTCTAAATTTATTTTAAACAATTTTAGTATCAACAGTCATAACGAATTTTATAAGAGGTCAGCTACAAATTACGTAAGACATGGATAAAATATATTAATTTTTAACAAAATAGTTAAATTCTAAACTCAAAAAGATAAATTTTAAACAAAAAATGAAAGAATTACATTTTAAGTTGAAATAAAAAATTTTCAAGTAAGAAAAAAAGGAGTTTACAATGAAATAGTTCAATTTTCAATCAAAGTTTTAAATCTTTGATACAAAACAATAAATTTATTATTTCCAACAAAAAGTGTAATACATGATATTTCCACGAAAACATATTTTAATTTTCTATCAAAGACAGTTGAATTAAACCAAAAAAATACACATTCTTAGCAAAGTGAATGAGTATTCAACTAAAAAAGATAAACCAAGCAAAAATGGAATACTTAGATTTTCATTTAAAAAAATTAATATTTAACAGAAAAAAACTTTTACAAGAAAATAGTTAAATTGTCAACTTAATAAATGAATTTGTAACTAAACTGATGAATAGTTTACCAAACAATGAAATTTTAATCAAACTGATGAATTTTCAACCGAAATTATGAACTTTCTACCGAAAATGATAAATTTTTAACCAAAAATATAACAGTTTAATTTTTAGTAAAACAATGAATTTTTAATCAAATAAAATAAAATCTCAACGAAATAGTTAGATTTTCAAACATACAGATGAATTTTCAACCAAAAAAGATTAAATTTATATCAAAAAGGATACATTTTTAACAAAAAATGGAATGATTGAATTTTCAGTGAAAGAAATGAATCTTCAACTCAAATGATGAATGTTCAACCAAAAAAATGAATTTTCAACCAAATATCTGAATTTTCATCCCAAAAAATTAAATTTCTACCTCTACCTCTCTGATTGGCTGAAGCTATAGTTATCGCGGGCGATTAGTGCCTCCATTTGGTTGTGAACTTTTGGTTCATAACGTATGGTTAATTACATTCATTCTTGGTTTTCTGAGGAGGCGCAGGCTCCAGTATGGCGTAATGCATCTTATACATATTTCAGTGAATTAAGGTTTTAATGTGTCTGTGAATTTCTATAAGAATTTTATCATATACAAAGTGAGTCACCGGTGCCACGATACCTATCTTCAGAACATTGAGTTCAGTTTAGATTTTGACGATTTTGAACTAACAACATGTCGGATAGAATGTGCAAACAGCACAATTCAAAAATATAATAATAATATAATATAGATATATAATATAGATTGGTAGCTCTAAAAAAGTATCCAGAGGTGAAATTTCATCTCCAACTGTCCCGTCTACCGCGTAAGATCATCCGCGGCTAGAGACCTGACTCCAAGGAACAGTGTTGCCCGATGTTTTCTCGCGTAAATTTCCCGCTCTTGCTTACCTTCTAGGACAGAAGGAGCAGAAGCGGATGACGTACACGTTCCAGTTGCGTCGGGATTGGTTGCTTTTAAAGAACCATGATCGTAGCTTCCGGAGCCTACAACTTCTAATATAGATCACTTCTTTTCGAGCTGAGCAGGCTTTACCAAGGCTTCAAAGTCCATCTTGTAGTTCTCATAATCGGCTGTCTTGGAGGTATGAAAGCTTCATTTATTAGCCAACTCAACAAGATTCCAGCTTGCCAGCGTCAGGCTCCTTCCATCGCGAACCGGATGCAAAAGGCTGTTCTTCTGGGATCACTTCATCTGGTCCGTCAACACTGTTCCTCATAACATTCTACAAAGATTGGTAGCTCCAAAAAAGTATCCAGAGGTGAAACTTCATCTCCAACTGTCCCGTCTGCCGCGTAAGATCATCCGCGGCTAGAGACCTGACTCCAAGGAACAGTGTAGCCTGATGTTATCTCGCATAAATTTCCCGCTCTTGCTTAACTTCTAGGACAGAAGGAGCAGAAGCGGATGACGTACACGTTCCAATTGCGTCGGGATTGGTTGCTTTAAAGAACCATGATCGTAGCTTCCGGAGCCTACAACTTCTCACAATAAAAAAAAATATATAATATAGATCTTTATTAATGCAATTAAGAATAATTACAAGGTTATAATTAATAAGATATAAATTGCATCAAATGGCGAGGTACAGTTGTGCCTGCTTCATAACCTAACCATCGAAGTTTGCAAACTCCTCTTCTGAATCCTGACTGGTATACCGGGAGGACTTGCAGGTCATTCATATGTGACATGAGCATTCCAAGAGCCAACTTCTCAAGGAGTTTCGTAAGATATGTTAAAATTGTGATTGGGCGAAGATCCTTAAATGAAGAAGGCTTCGGGCAATTAGGTATCGGGCGAACTATCCCCGCCTTCCACGAATCTGGGTACACCCCTTCCTGAAGGAAGGCATTTAAGATATGTAGTAACGAAAGGAGACAAAAGGGGATGCAAAGCAAAACTGATTTGCAGCTTAGACCATCTACACCAGCTGCATTTGATTTTATGGACTTCATGCCCTGGAATAACTGTCCCACATCTATTTCTGAAAAAGAGAACGTATTTGTAACCCCAATGTTTTCCTTTTGCAAGACCTTCTGTATCAATTCATCAGATACTTCCAGTTTTGGTAACGTATCTATTATAAAATCGTCTATGCCCGGCGGATCAACAGATAAATCGCCCCACGTAAAGTGCTTATGTCCCGACCAAACCCCGGCTGATTCCAATTTTTTCCAAGATTCTTTTGTGGGAGCTGGAAAAGTGGACAGGTATGTTTTTTTCCCCTGCACATTGTAGCCGTAGCAAGATTTCTATGTCGCGTGTATTTGATTTTATCCGCTGGTTTCTTTGATTTCCGCCATTTGCAACGAGCTCTATCGCGAATACGAAATAGATTTTTTTCAACATCAGTAAACCAGGGCGGTTCAGATCTGGAAATTCTATACTTGCGTAACGGGGCAAACGTGTTGAATAGATTTTTTACAATTACCGAAAACCGGTCCACCTTTTGATCAAGAGAATGCAACCGCAGAATGCTATTCCAATCCGCCCTCTCTTCTGCCCTATCAAACTCATCTCTATCGATTCGCTTAAAGTCTCTTCCGAAACGAAAGATGCCCGGGCTAGACTCCATTCTTACACTCAGATTCAAGAAAATCATATCATGATCCGAGAAATCCCTAGGAACTTCTGAGACACCCGAGTCCAGGACTTTTAATGAGCCACTAACGAACAGAAGGTCCAGGATCGTGGCCTTCCGGCTTATTGTTCTAGTCGGTTCAGTTATAATCTGAGTGAGTGATAAGAAAGATGAAAAATCGTGTAATCGAATCCAGTCCAGGTTCGATTGTTCCTGCCAATTCACGTTAAAATCCCCTATGCACACAATTCTATCAGTTTCACAAGACACACGACACATTACCTCCTCAAGGTCATCATGCGACGTGACTGTCGCCCTGGGGCTGCGATAAACCGCAACAATCGCAATTTTTGATTTTCTCACTGAGATACAAATTGCAGCTATATCTAAGGTGATATCACCGGATACATTACCTACCGCATGGTCGATGACGGAAAATGATATATCGCCTCGTATATACATGGATACGCCACCTCCCCTCTTACTTGGGACATACTGTCTATCCTTACGCACAAGATTGTATCCTTTAATGAGAAGCAACTCATCTGGAATATTGCCGTGAAGCCAAGTTTCTGACATTGCAAAAACATGAAAGTCATTTAAGACTATTAGATCTCTCACCGTATCCAATTTAGTAAATGCAGATCTTACATTTGTATGAGCGACTCTAAGAATATGGTGGTCTTTTTTTACAGACGTTGACAGGATGGAAGATAGCTGAGTAATTGACATAGAATTATCCCTTGCACGTGGGTCTCTTAAAAGAAAGGTAGTTGATTCAAAGGTCTCATCAAGATTTACATACAGTTGTGAAGAATTTGGGGAATAAATAGAATGATCAGTAGCCGATGACGTTTCAGGAGGTAGAGCCGGTCACAGGAATTCTATGAAGGAGATTTCATGATAAGTATAATTATCTTTAGATGTGATGAGACATTATACTGTGGCTAGGATCCTCTTAGCATGTAGGTCCCTGAATGTTGTAGTCAGGGTTGCGGAGATTGATTGTTGCTATCTGCTGATGGACCAGGGGAAAGAAAATTCAGATTTGCCTCTTGAGAAATCCTTTTAACAGAGGAACTTCCTTCTTCTCTGATCCAGACAGCGCCTCTGTAGATCCATACCTTCCCTAATGGGCATGTTTCCCTTAGCTTTCTCTTGACCTTCATAAGCAATGAATGTAATTCCGGCGGGTGGTTGCGATTAATGCTGAGGGGAACAGCATCCAAAGATTCGTCCACTTCATTCGCTGTCAAAGATTGGTTGTTTTTTATTTTAGCCGAGTTAATTTTAAAACCGGATTTTGAATCGTTCATTTTCACTATAACGGATTCCAAGCGCGACTTGTCCTTGAAAGGTAAGCGTAAGGCATCTGTGACTCGAGATAGTTCCTTGTTAGCGCTGTTCAGAAAGAGTACCGATCTAACTCGATCCATGATTTTCTCATTCGGGACAGGCGAAATACAGGAAATGAAGATATCTAGGCTTCTTTCTTTGGATTCAAGTTTATTCAGTCTTTCATTAACATTAGCTTGAAGGTCCAAGAGTTTCCTCTTCATTTTTTATTTATCCTCTTTAAGATTGCGACAAGAGAACTCGACTGTGGAGATTTTCGTTTGAAGAGACTCGCCCTGAAAAGAGAGAGATATAGGAGTTTTTCTCCTTTTGCTGTTCGACGTCCTCAATTAGCTTCGCATTGCTCGATTTTAAATTACTGATGTCCGCGGCTATACTGTCTGTCTTTCTATCAAGCTGAACGATCAACTTGTTATTGTTTTCAATTTTCCTAGAGGTGTTAGCCATGTCAGTTTGTTTAGAAGACAGTTTGGCCCAAATATCCTCCAGTGCGACGTTCGGCCCACTCTTAGTCTTGTCCTGCTTGCCCGATATAGGCGGCATGTTGACTGAATTTGTGTCACTTCCGCCCCCTGCACTATTCGAAAGGCCTGATTCCAGCTTACGAGAAACTGACTCTGCTTGAAGTCTTCTAATTGTAGGAGAGTTAAGTGCTTGCGTAGGATCAGCAATGCTAAAACACTGTTTACAAGAATTTCAAATGTTGATTTTAGTATTTTGCTGTACCACTTAAAAAATGAACGTGCACCACGGGTGAGAGATTAGATTGCAGGATTCACATTTAGAGGGTTTTCTAGTTATTTTATCCTTGCAAACTCCACACGTAGGTAAATTCGCATTTCTTGTCTATGCTTCCTCAGACCCGGGCTTTGTAAAACTAGCTACTACCACTAGTCTGAGAATAGACAATGCTGTGGATTTGGACAAAAAAAGTCTCCTCACCAATCCAACCCCTGCTATTACATCTGAGGATCTAGTCAAGATATTGCAGGAGCAATACCTAAAGTTGATAAAGATTCATCTGGGTTATTTCCGGATACCTGGAAACTATCAAAAGTTTTCCCCGTGTTTAAAAATGGAGATAAATCTCTTGTTGGTAATTATCGACGAATTACATTGTTAATTAATTTTCGAAAGTTCTTCGAAAGATAATTAGTGAATTAATTTGGACTTACGTGATTCCTGTCTTATCATCAACTCAACATGGCTTTGTTCTATAAAGATCGACCATTTCTAATTTAACAACATTGTTTCGCACTATTGAAACTCTCTTGGCAGACCACAGGCAGGTAGACGTAGTGCATGCAGATATATTTAAGACCTTCGACTGTGTCGATCATGGAAAAATTTTAAGTAAACTCAAAGACCTAGGCGCACAGGACAAACTATTGAATCTATTGTACTCTTATTTATGTAATCGTCCAATGATAGTTATGTACAACTGTTACACGTCCTTCCCTTGCACATCTACATACCTCCGGAGTTCCCTTTACTCTTTATTGTAGTAATGAATGATGCTTATGCTGTGATCAATACTTTTGCTTATTTTACGCGGATGACACAAAATCATACAAAACAGTAGACTATTTGCAGGATTGTGCAGGATTACAATTGGAGATTGATAATTGTATCGATTGGTGTACCCTCAAAAATGCAACATCACATAAATATTGTCTGCGAAGCAAATAGTTGATTAGGATTTCTATTTAGAATTTCTCGCGACTTAAAAAAAGAATCTACGCTGAGAACTTTATGCTGTGCTCTAGTTAAGTTTAAATTAGAAAATTGAAATTCTGAAAAACCTATCATGCTATTTATTATGGTTGCAAGCTGCGTTCCCACTATGGACGCCCTACATCAGTTTTTAAATTGCTTTGTCTCTAAAGTGTTTTTTTGTTTGTTTAAACATTCTCTTTATCGTTTATATCAAGATATGTATTTACATGTCCTCTTGCTATTGGTTCTGGGACAGTTTATCAAAAATTCTCTAACTCTTTCAGTTTTTCCGTGATATTCCCTGACTATCCCTGACTTTGTGGAATTCCCAGACCTGTAGCAACCCCGTATATTATCAACTGCATTTGAAAAATGGGCTCATGTTATTAGATAGGCAAAGTGGGTTCTACCACTTCTACCTCAAGCTTCCTGTTACGGACTGGTTACTGACATGGTTTTGTTTTATGCTTAAAAATGTGTTTCATCTCCTTGCTAATTTTAGAAGCTTCGAGATCGATGTGAGGATATTTAAATTAATTCATTAATAATGAGGCAATACCCGCTGTCACACATCAGAGCATGTAATACTTGAAGTGTAATGTTGTTTTTCAAATTTAAGAATCATTTTCCTAAGAAGCAACTTCGATTTTTCAAGAAAAATTCCTCGGCAGTAATCCTTTTGATAGTAGTGATAAACGGATTGTTTAAACATCTTATACCTACTAGTCTTTTCTCAGTGACTCGAGCTTAAGGCTAGGTAATTAATTTTTTAGATAAATTAAATTTCAATACTTAAAAAGAAAAGCGCTGTTATTTAACCTCATTTTATTCCACCATATATATACATAGACATAGATTTATAGACCAGGTAATGAATCAAAGCACATCTTGGCCTGTTCAATGAGCATATCCAGTCCATTTTTACCTAAATTTACAGTTATATCCATACAAGTATGCGCTTTCTGTAAACAAATAAAGGATTAATATTTTTATTAAAGTTAAATGCGTGTATTGTAAAATAGAGTCGAAAAAAAGAAAAAATTTGAATGTTTTTTAGGGTAATGGCCCATTTTGTGAGGTTTTCGAAAAGAGAAAATGCGTATTCTTTATGATCCGATAACGTTTAGTGGACGGAACCCCTAAACGTTGTCTGAACGACAAAAAATACACATTTTCTCTTTTCGAAAATCTCAAAAAATGAGCCGTTACCCAAAAGATATTCGAATTTTTTGTTAACTGCCTTATCAGTCGTAGATTCAGCTCAAAATTTACAAAATAGTTTATTTAGAGATGGAAATTTTATCAAGAATTTGGCAACGTTCATACTTCTATAATAATATTTTGTAATTTTTTTTTTTACAAAATATATATGTTCGAGTAAAATATATTTTATTTACCTTAAGTTTGTGGTTTTTTCGGGCCTTATTAACACATTTCTGCAATAATTTTTTTGTTTCATCAACGTTAGTTTTGATTGAAGAATTTATCTCACAATGTTCAGTACTTCTTTTGGATTGTTTTGCCTGAACGAGAAGTTCCTAAATCACATAGAAATATTATAAATATAAATAAATATTCTCATTTTTTAATCTTTTAAATGCCTATAACTTTATAACCACATAGTTTCAAGACCTTGAAAATAAATTTGAAAAATTATTGATGCCAGGTATTTTCCACGAGGTGAATTGTATATTATTTCGATGTCGAATTTCTTTTCGATTTTATGGTTCAGATTCTCAGGAGGAAAAATTATACATAGTGGGAAATATTATATATAACTTTCATTTGTTCTAAACATTTTTTTATAAAACAAAAAATGGTTCAAAGAAATTTTTTTGTTATTCCTGTTTTTTTCATTAATTCGTTTTATGTTTCAAAACACATAAGAGTAAAATTAAAATAATAATGTTCAACTGATAATAACCGAAATTCTTTGGGAGCAATTTCAAATCTTTTTAATTGTAGAACAAAATTAAATTAATAGTTTGAAACTAATATTTCTGAAATATGTAAATATACTTGATGTTTTACTTCTCTTCTTTAATGCTTTTTTTCAGTTGATGAGTTTTTTATTTTATTGTGACTCAAAATGCTTGAAAAAAAGAAAAACTGAAGAAACCTTTAACCTTTTCGACTTCTGATATTAGTTTCAGTAAAACTAATTAAATCGTTACAATTTATTGAAGGAGAAAGTAAAAATGTGCATATATTTCTTGAAAATTAGGAGTTTCATATTTAAGAAAATCAAAATTTTCCAGATTACCTGAATCCTTTATAATTATTGAATTTCTTTAATTCTCTGAAATCACAGAAATCCTTGAATATTCTAAATTTCTTGAATTCTTTTACTGTTCAGAATTCCTAATATTCTTTGAATTCTCCTAATCATTTGCATTACCTAAATGCTCTGAAATTCGCTGAATTCTATGAAATACTCAAATTTCTCAAATATTCAGAATTCTCTGAATTCCCTGACTTATCTGAAATGCTTGAATATTCTGAATTCCTGAAATTCTTTTAAATCTTTGAATTCCCTGAATTTCATAAATCGCTTGAATTCATTGTATGTATGTATGTATACCATTAAGCCATTTCCCTTTCAGGGTAGGCGTGACACTACCCAATTCGGGTAGTGTTTCTAGGTGGATAGTTTTCTTGTAGTTATAAATAACTACAAGTTTGGGCTCACCACACCCATAATATGCCAACAGCACACAGTATTCTCGAATGGTCACCCATCCAAGTACTAACCGCGCCCAACGCTGCTTAACTTCAGTGATCTGACGAGAACTGGTTTTTTCAGTGTGGCATGGCCATTGAATTTCCTGAATTTTATGAGCTTCTTAAATTCCTTTAATTTCATGAATTTGTTGAATTGCCATAATACTTCGAAATTTCTAATATTCTCTGCATTTTTTGAAGTTCCTAAACGGTCTTAATCTCTGGAATACTCTTAATTTTCCAAATTCGTTGAATATTCTAATACCTTAAGTTCTTTAAATTGCTTAAATACCCTCTATACTCTGAGTTTCCTAAAATACTCTGAATTTCTTAAAATCCCTGAATTCGTTGAATACTCTGAATTCCATGAATTTATTGAATATTTTGAATTCCTTGAATTTCTTCCATCTTCTAAACTGCTTCAGTTTTCTATATTTCTGAAATTTTCCGAATTCCCTAAAATCCTTAGATGTGTTAGATATTCTGAATTCCCTGAATTTATGGAATTACTTAAATGCTCGTGAATCCCTGAAACTCTTTGAATTCCTTGAATATCCTGAAATCCTAAAATCCTTGATTCCTGTGAATTCCCTGAATTATTTTAATATTCCAAATTCTCTAAATTTAATGAATTTCCCAACTGCTCTGAAAGCCCTGAAAATCTCTGAATTTCTTCAAATCTTCGAATGTCCTGAATTCTTGCATTATTTGGAATTCCCTGAAATTTATGAATATTCCGAATTTCCTGAATTCATTGAATATTCAGAATTCCAGACATTCTTTTAATTCTCTGGATCTCTTGAATTACCTAAATACTGTAAAATCCCTGAAATGCTTTGAATTCTTTCAAATCTTGGAATATCCTGAATTCCGTAAATTGTCAGAAATTTTTTAATTATCTACAATCGTTGAATATTCTCCATTCCCTGAATTCCTAAAATACCTAAAATTCTCCGAATCTCCTGAATTTCTGAAATTCTTATATTCTCTCAATTTCGTGAATTCCCCAAATGCTCTGAAATCAATGAGATTCTCCGAATTTCTTTAAATCTTCGAATATCCTGAATTCTTGCATTATTCAGAATTCCCTGAAATACATGAATATTCTGAATTTCCTGAATTCATTGAATATTCAAAATTCTTGACATTCATTGAAATCTCTGGATCTCTTGAATTACCTAAATACTGTGAAATTCCTGAAAAGCTTTGAATTCTTTGAAATCTTCGAATATTCTGAATTCCTTAAATTCTCAAAAAAATTTAAATTATATACAATCGTTGAATATTCTCTATTCCCTGAATTCCTAAAATTCCTTAAATTCTCTGAATCTCCTGAATTCCCTGAAATTCTTTAAATTCTCTCAATTCCCTGAGTTGAGAATATTTAAGAAATTCAGGAACTTCTCTTAATTTTCGGAATTCCTGAAACATTCTGAATTCTTTCACATCCCTTGAATTCTTCTGATTTATTTCCCTTATTCTGAAGTCCTTCGGAGGAATATAGGGAATTTAGTCGATTTCAAGGAATTTAGATGAATCAGAGAATTTAGTTGAGTTAAAATGTATTAGGGAATTTAGAGGAATTCATAGGACCCGTAGCACGTCGGTGAAAACCTATTGTATAATGCCTTTTTATTTCAAAACCCCCGTGAAATAGAGGGTTTACACGGGTATAACTCACTGCTAAAGTATCATTTAAATCCTTTAGCATGAGCAGGAGAGAGTGGGGATACTTGAATCACGGGGATATGTGAACCACCAGGGATATTTCCTAGTTCTATAGAACTTCTTACGCCGCCTTGTTACGTGCTCTTAGGACTACCATTAAGCTAACTTCTCACGAATTTGTAGAAACATCAAACGTGTTTGCCTTTTTTATTTATGTGAAAGAGTTTTGTGTGCCTGAAATACTCTCCGTTTTTCGGAAAAAGTTTGTTGTTCTCCAGCTGTGGTTCTAAACTCGATATAATATGTTCCCATCGTAAGTACGAGGGTCGTTCAATAAGTAAGGTAAATTTCCCACTACATGATGCCAAAATGAACTTTGTAGCATATGGGCAATAAATAGCACTCTTTAAACTAACTCCTACCAAGTTCAGCCAAAACTGATGCTTAGTTTGCGTTTGGCATAGGTTTGAAGTGACCGTGTCAGGAGTTTTCGTAAAAATGGAGAAAGAGGTGTTCCGTGCAGTGACAAAATATTTTTATTTAAAAAATTGTACGGCCGCGCAGATCAAAGCCGAGTTAGACGAAGTTCACGGGGAGTCTGCTCCTTCGTTGAAAACCGTTTATTTTTGGATAAGTGAATTTAAACGTGGCCAAACCAAGATGAAGCACGCTCCGGACGGCCAATTAAGGTCACCGCATCGAATATGGTGTAAAAATTCATCATATGGTTATGGAAGATCGCCGAATCGAGATGCCTGAGATTTCTAAGGCTGTAGGCATCTCTACTAAACGAGTTTATCACATCTTGCATGAAAAACTGGAGTTTAAGAAGGTGCGTGCAGATGGATGCCGCGATTGCTGTTTTGTCACGCCAATGCATCAGCTCTCACCTCCACAATTGCAATGGAAAAAATACACGAACTGCGCTTCGGATTGATTCCTCATCCGTGCGACTACCTTCTGTTCCCCAACTTGAAGATCTGGCTCGGTGAAAAGAGATTTTCGTCCAATGATGAAGTAATCGATGCTGTAAATGCGTATTTTGCAGACCTCGAAAAATCTTACTTTTCTGAAGGGATACAAAAATTAGAATCTCGCTGGACTAAGTGTGTATCCTTCGAAGGATACTATGTTGAGAAATGAAGGCAAACTTTCTAAAAAAAAAATTTAAGTTGCTTTTTTATCAAACTTATTGAACGACCCTCGTACATTCATGTTCTCTGATATCCATCATAACCCCGATGAGTTAAAAAATTGTTGACCTCTTTGAGAGCGTTTGTGGGGATACTTGAACCACAATTTAATTTCGCTATTTCCCCGTTTTCTTGATTAGGACCTCAAAATGGTGCGAAATTATAAACGGAGAAAAAAAATTGGTTTAACTACGAGTGAAAGCATGAGAGCAGCGATGCACTTCCATTTGACTGACGGATACAGCATTCGTCAAGCAGCTAAAGCTCACAACATTTCTTATCCAACTTTTCGCCGTAACGTCACGAAAATAAAAGAAGGACAGGAGACAAAGTTAACTGCCAATTTCAAAAAACGTCGAATCTTTTCTGAAGAGCAAGAGAGAGTGCTCAGTGTCTACCTCATCCGTTTCTCACGAATGGGTTTCGGTGTGAGCAGCGTAGAATGCCGAAAACTCGCTTTCGAGCTAGGCTTGAAAAATAATATCCGTATGCCTCCGGAAACCAGAAAACTGCAGCTTGTTCCGAGCTACGTCCTTTAACGCTCACAACGTCAAGATTTTTCACGACAATATGCAGCTGATTTACCAACGTGAGCCCAGGTCTTCAGATCCATCAAATATTTGGAATCTAGATGAAACCACTACAACAACTGTTTCCACTAAACCTCCAAACGTCATCGCCACCAAGAACTCTAAGCAAGGGTCTCAAGGTACAAGTGGGGAAAAAGGCACACTGTTCGCAACATGTTGTTTCATGAACGATTTTGGGAATTCTTTGCCTCCTGCGATGGTGTTTCGACGAGTAAACTTCGTCCCGAAAATGCTTAAAAACTGCGTTCCGAACACACTGGGTCTTGACAACAAAACAGGATGGATGACTGCGGATCTCTTTTTGGAAATTATGAAGCACTTCATAAAATATTCAAACGCATCAAAGATGAATCCGAAATTGTTCATTTATGATAATCACAAAAGTCATTTGTGTCTTGGATTTTTGGATCTGGCAAAAGATAATGGCGTCACAATTCTGACTTTGTCACCCCATACATCTCACAAACTGCAGCCATTAGACAAAACTTGCTACAGTCTATTCAAAGTCGCCTACAATCTTTCTCTCGATTCAGTGATTAAGTCATTCAAACAACCACTCACGGTATATGAAATTGCAGAATCCGTGCACTCCGCTCACGATGCTGCAATAACTTGATCTCATATCAATTCAGGATTCGCTGAAACCGGGATTTTCCCATTCAATCCGAATAGATTTTCTGCATCAGAATTCCTTGGCAGTGAATTCACGAAAAGAGAAATGACCACAGAGGTCAACGTTGATAGAAACTCGACCAATTTAACTCTGGAAAACGAAAATGAACCGAGAAATGAACATGAAAAGTCAGCTTACCTCAATGATATACCGCTCGAAAACCAAATTCGTCCATTCCTTACAGGACAGTTATCAGAAGAAATACGTGGATTCTCGAAAGCAAAACCACGAAAAACTGCAACTTAAACAAGAAAACGAGGAAAAAGTATCATCGCTACGGATACTCAAGAGAGAAAATTGATCGAAGAAAAGCAAAAGAAGAAGAAATCTTCTTAAAAACTTGCAAAATGAAGGAAATAAAACAATAGCCTCGTACTATGTGTTCTGTTTCCAATAACTTTGAATTTGAATGAATCAAAAATAATTGAATATGATTGTATAATTTTACCTTGCTTTTTGTCTCTTTAAAAATTTCCGATACTCTCTTTATTAATCCCTCTTGTATCCCCTTTTTCACCATAACTTTTTCTATCTCGCCTCGGTCTAAT
>CAKNYM010002689.1:0-10796 GCA_932195095.1 Andricus curvator | reverse complement strand
CCTCTCCGTATCATGCGGGAGGGACTCATTGGAAAAGAAAGATTAACGTTTCGCTTGTTGAGGTTCGGATTCTGCGTGAGGTTTTGAGTTGAAAGGTCACGGAGTGGTCGCAGTGGTTTTTCTTGCAACATTGAAAACTTTAAAAAGGTATAATACTTGTCGGTGAAGTGCGCTGAAGGCGACTTCAAACGCATCGTCGTTCAGTAGCAGTTAATAGGCGTTATCCGTCGACGATGCGTTTGAAGTCGCCTTCAGCCCACGTTATCGATGAGTATTATGTTTTTTTAAAGTTTGTAATGTTGCAACAAAAACTATTGCGATTGCTCTGTGGCCTTTCAACTCAAGGTTTCACGTGGAGTCCGAGTTTCAACAAGTGAAATGTTAATCTTTCTTTTTTAATGAGTTTTCCTTGCATGATACGGAGAGGATACGATGTGGATGCTGTGGGGATGCGCTGTGGCGTGTCCGCTCCGTTCGTTCGGTCCGCCAGGGTTCACAAAGTTTCCAAGATGGAGACGGGGCATACCTGCTCCGTCTTCACAAAACATTTTTTAATCTTTTTTACCATAATTTTAACAATAGTTTCATTACAAGAACAAAACATTTAAATCATTTTACAGGTATGAAATCAGTTCTTACTCTTTCTATTAAATTTACTGTTTTGAATTTCACGTATTCCGAACCTAACCTAGTTATATGTGTTCTAGCACTACCCATAAAATTGATACTTTTTTAAAATATATGGAACTTACACATAAAGAAATTCACATGGAAGTTTTAAAACTGTTTTAAGGTATTCTCTTTTTATATTTTGATACTTTTTGTTATTAAATTATATTGCTTTTTTTTAATAATTTTAATCATTTTTTATGCAGATCTGATGAGGGAAACCAGCTGGGTTTTCGAAACGTAATCGATTCGTAATTTTTAAATAAATTTTAACTATTAGTCTGCAAGATGTCGTTTTTATTAGGTTCTATCCTAAGTTTCTAAATTATAAATTTCCCAGACGTAAAAAAAGAAAATTTTATTCTTCTTATATATTCAGTTAGTTTTGTAAAATTAGCCCAGATGTAGGATCCAGAAGCTACGACTACGATCCTTCTCCGAAAGATTCCCACACCAACGCACCTCATTATTGAGAAGAATCGAGACTCAATCAAGTTCATACCGGATAGAAGTCGAAAGCGTAAAGATTGACATGCTCTTGTGAGGACAACATCGCAGGGAGATCGTGAGTAACACAATCTGAGCAGAGTATTCATCAAATCTATTTTTAACAAAAAGGAAACCCCCAACAAAACGATTAAATCCCAAACCGAGCACTTGAACTCTCAAAAAAATAATTAGGAAGAAATCATTATTATATGTGATGTGATGCGATGTACTTGAGTTCTAAATTCGAGCACTAATGACTAACATAATCCAAAACTGGATCAGAAGATGCACTCAACTACAACGTCGATACAGGTCAGTGCTCGCTATAAGATATTGTTGCAGAGGTCAATCAAGTTAAACCATTCAGAAAACTCGAGTTTGTCTAAACCTGTTTAAAATCGAAAATAATGAGAAGCACTGATGTGCGTTAGGAATAATCAAGTCCAAAATTCAACTCGTACAATGGCGATAAACCAGCTCATACAAGGCCACAAGCCAACTCCGTGACACCCTCCGCATATGTGCAGTCATTGAGAAAGCGCTCCAGGGATGTTACAAATCGATACCACTACATGGAACTGAATCAATCGAGAGAAGTTTTATTTCAAAGTTACATCGATAGCCAGAAAGGGTTAGATTATTTCGAATCATCCCAGAAGTGAATCGATAAACGGACTTTACAATGTCAGCTTGGTTGCATGGAGAAGATGGGAGTTTCAAAGACAACGCGGTCTTACTTATTGCAAGTCAGCCATCGTCCTGCGACTGAAGAGTGGTTCGATTTGAAAGTTCTTTGAATGAACAGTGACACAGTTGTAATTTCCCCCCAATAATCAAATATAGTTATGTGGAACGGAGTTTCATCTAATTACATTCTTGAAGAATGGAATCCTTTATTCCTAACAATGAGAATTTCGTATTTCAATGTTTCAAGGTGCTCCATTGTTCATTTCTGATTTATTCAACGGTCTCCGCATGCTTGAATGCCTTTGACTGACACCTGAATAAAGCAAAAAATGCCTTACTAGAGGCGTAGGCGAGTGGGCATCAGAACCATGTCCCCGGGAGTGATAGCGATCCAGGCGACCCTGTAACGAGGACGTTTACCCCGGAAAAGATTGCGCTCCGGGCGACTCCTCTGACACAAGATAGAGGAACCAGTGTCTCCGGAGAGGTTATACTGTAAGTAAGGCACCATCTTGTATTCTGCTTGTATAATTTATTTTAAATCAGTCGGTTACTCATGTTTGCAGTCATAATCAGTATCAGTTTCACAAGTTCAAAAATTTCGTGTAATCATGTAAGCAGTAAATGCCGATCAGTACGTATTGCCGCCCGACTGAGGAATGCATCAGTCACAGTTACCTAAAGACACAGTCATGGCCTACACGACGCATTCACATAGCATCTGACCGCGTTTGGTCAGGTGCATACTACACATGACCGGGGTATTAAAAACGCTAGCCCAGCATGGGATATAAAAACAAGAGACCAGCACGGCCCGACTCTAGGCGCATGCAAGAAGGCAGCAAGCAAAATAACAAATCTGAAGACTGCGTTCCCATACGACTTCGGTTTGGTAGCCAGTAATTAACAAGTCCCAAGAATGTATCTTGGGGCAAGTGCCACTCAGTATAGATGAACAAGTCCATGACAAAATGTGTCTTGAGGACAGTGATACTCAGCAGCAATCCGGCTCGAAGGACCAAAAATGTTGGCAAATTAATTATGGATGGCGTGAGGCAGCAAGCTTCCGTATAGGCAACGGAAACGCGAAACTTGATTTCAGTGATGCCAATGTTGGCTCCCTGAGCTACTGCGCTTGCGTTAGGGCCGCGCTCTGGTTGGCTGCAGTTGGCGCGCAATTCAAAATAGGTATTGGAAACAATTATTGTAACTAAAATAAATAATTAGCATAAAATGCACAAGAATGTATATGAATTGTATTTGCCAAAAATTGTTTGTGAAATATAAGTCAGTCTATGGAATTAATTGGAAATCTACTGTTATTCAGAAAATATGTGTTTTAAATTTTTTTCTTGTCTAAAATCAAAAGTGATACATTTTATATACATTGTTATACATTTTATAATGATTAATTATTTTAATTACAAGAATTTTTTGTTACACCAATTTTGAATTGCACGTCAACTGCAGCTAAACAGAGCGCGGCCCTGACGCAAGCGCAGTAGCTCAGGGAGCTAATATTGGCATCACTGCTTGATTTGCGCGAAACAAGTCGCGCGATTAGTAATTCATGACGGGTTTCCTACGGGGCGACTGGAGGCAAGTGACGAGCAGTGTTACTTCGGGTCCGTGTCGAAAATCGAACGTAACTTTTTTTCTAACGTATGTAGATACATAGAGAGGTCCGTTCATTTTTCCCCTTCAAAACGGCCCCGAAGTCCCACTGCAGGTCAATTTTCAATGCGTTGTCTATAGTCAGTACAGTTTGATCATCTGCGACAGTAGGTTGTACATGACAGCATGGATCAATTAATAATTAATAATTTAATTTTGTAAAAACTTAATGTACAACCAAATAGTTGAATTTTAAACTCAATAATAATTTTAAAAGCAGTTGGATTTGACAAAAAGAATAATTTTCTACAAAATACAGGAATCCACATCAAAACAGATGAATTTTCAACCAAAAGATTCATCTTAGCCCAAAAAATTGATTTTCAAGCAAAAGACAAATTTTGAACAAAATACATATATTTTCAACCAAATACATCAATTTTCAACATAACATTATAATATTCAACCAAATAGTTTACTCTGTTTATATTTTTTTCATTCCTAAACATTTTCAACTACATATTTGAATTTTTAAGCCGAAACAGATCAAATTTTAACCAAAAATGGAATGGGTCATTAAGTTTTCACCAAAAGGACCGAACAAGACGAAAATTACACGAAAATACAAAAATTGTTGACGAAATAGTGCCCCATTTTACCAAAACAGATAACATTAGTGACAAAAAAGATTAATTTTCAAACCACTGAAAAACGAATTTACTACAGAGCGATTGAATTAAAAAACAATGTTAATGCACAACTACTTCCATTTTAAACTCAATAATAATTTAAAAAACAGTTGGATTTGACACAAAAAAAAATTTTCTAAAAAATACTGGAATCCTCATCTAAAACAGATCAATTTGCGATAACATAAACGGCAATTTTTATAATTCACAGATTAAATAACAAATGTTCAAATAAAAGTTGAATTTCATTTTTAAATCTTATAAATTTTAGGTTTTCAAAATTAGGTGGATATACGTGAGCCGTACGTTTGATATTTTGTAACTTTTTGTAATTTTTGTTGGGAAAAATATTATGTAGCCTGCGAAAAAAATAGGATTTTTTATAATTCATAAATTAAATAACAAATGTCCAAATAAACGTTGAATTTCATTTTTAAATCATTAATATTGTATGTTTTTAAAATTACGTTAGCCATACGTTAGACATATGTTAGCCTCTTACGTGTGGATCCTTACAAAATTTGTTTTTTGCATCAAAGATGCAAGGATGTTGACGCACAAGTTCTATTAATTTTGAATCATTGCCGAGCAGTCTAGTGGCCGCGATTTAGAGCCGCCCTTCGGGTACCTACTGTCGCGCGTCGGGTTTCGCGCATACGGAAAGGGTGTCATAAGATCCAATGAGAAGCAGTCATGAACTGAATTGCGCGATTTTACTCGCGCGACTTCAGTCGCCCATACGGAAACGCACTTTAAGATCCAAGTTTCAACCCGCGAGCCAACTAACACATGTCACATAAAAAATAGTCAGCTTTGTAAACTTAGCCCATATGTAGGCTCCGGAAGCTACGACCACGATTCTTCTCCGAAAGATCGAGCCCGATGGGAGTGGAGGTTCATGTCGTCCGATTTGTCACTTTCCTCAACCCCAGAAGACGATCGAGTCGGGAGAATCACTTCTATTCACCATTAATGCGTAAGGGACAAATACTAGAAACTTTTCATGGATCATTTATCACTTCACTTCACGATAATCTGAAAAGGCATAACACTAAATACTGTTCGAAAATCACGTATTTGATGAGAAAAGTGCGTTGGAGTAAGCATTAAGACTTTAAATAATGTAGTGCGTTTAACTTGTTCTCAGAAAGAGGTGACAAGTGTTTGGCACGAAAGTCGGAATGGAATTGAGAAGAGAAAGATGAATACTGCCCAGCCAAGCTGAGCGAGCCAATACAACAACACTACCCCTTTACGTCAGCGGTCGCAGGGTCTCAAGCGACAGACAATAAGAAAAGTTACCCTATGGAACAATAGTGTCAGGAAAAGCTCCCAAATAATCACAAACATCATTAGGAAAAGTAAACATTTCTTAATTAAAAATTCAATTTAGATTTCAACCAAACCATATTGAATAAACTCAAAAAAAGTATTAACACCAAGCTTTCTTTCCAGTGCCAAAAACTGCCAAAATAAGTATCCTTCTATAAATAAAGTCAAATTTATTTCTCACATCCATTTTTGAAGGGGAAATATATTTTTTTTTTAAATGGTTACGACAATTGAAAAGGTCGACAAACATATTACCAAAATTGTAGTAGAAAACTTTTTTATTGCTATTAAGAGAATTACATATCGCCAAAAAAATGATATATCGTCAAAAACTACTTACCGCTAATTTTCATAAATAAAAAATGAGAATACGACTTTCTTACCTAAAAGCTATTAAAGGAAAAATCCTAAGCCTACTTTTTATATAAAAAATGTGCCTTTTTTAGAAAAATAAAATGTATTTTTGACGGGCAAATGTTTACTTTAAAAAAAAACGCTTATGATCAACGGAAAAGCCGTAAAAAACATATCAAAACTGCACTCGACAACATTTTTCCCCAACAATTTTCACCTCACCGCCACCCCTCAGTTAATATTTATTCAAATAACCAAATTTTCTCCCTATAATCTACTATTCAATAACACAACACTTTGCCCAAGTTTGACTTAGATCGCACAACTTTGGTTTTTTGAGTGGGAGCACGGGACCGAGAACCTTGGCCTAAATTTTAACATCAGAAGTGAGGAATGTGCATTACTCCATCTAGATGCTTCACTTCTAGAAGCTGAAGTAAAGAAAGTAGAGCCTCGGTGGCTCAGACGATAGCCTGTCAAGCTTCCGTGCAGGAGGACTGGGGTTCGATCCCTGCGCCAGTACCAATGGAAAATTTTCTATGTACTTCAACCGGGGCTCCGGTGGTTTGGAACCCACCCTAAGCTGTAGGTCCCCTCCAAAGAGGCTGGTTACGTGCCAAGGTTGGAGCCTTCACCTTAGCCCTGGGGGTCGAAGTCGATTTTATGAAGACTTAAAAAATGAGTCAGCGATCCTTTGCGCTTGAGGCTCCTACGGGGGACTCTTGCTCGGCGGTCGCTGGCCAAGTTCGAGTAATGAACACACATATACACTTACATAACATACCAGGACAGTGCTTCGAATCTGTGCATCTAACTGATGACCTCAGAGAGATCGCTCCGTCCACCCTAGTCTGCTAGGGGAGGCTGCCGAATGGCAGAATGGGTGGGGTCCACTTGGCCACAAACAAGTAGGACGTCATTTACTGTGCGATAGGTACGCCTGGCACCTGAGAGGTATATTCTCAGAACGTTGTACAACGAAACCGACCGAGACCCAAAAACGCTCGGCGCAGATGGTCGGATTTGAATTCACGGGGCCCCCGCCTACCTTAAAACCAACCAACCAACCAAGTAGAGGTTGAAAAATTTCACCAACAGCTACTCGACAAGAAAATGCACGGAAACTTCCACAGAAATTTAGAAAACCAGTCCTTGTCGAAGGAGCAAACATTTGTATTCCTCAGAGAATCAGAGCTTCATTCAGGTACAGATGGTTTTATTTTCGCATGCGAGGATGGTGACATTTCCACCTTAGTATACCGCGACCGCAGTTTATCTCAAGAAGTTCCCAGCGATAGGTGCGGAGCGTGTCATGCACACGCTGAGTACCTAGAACACATTCTATTTTGGTGTCCCACCCACGCCAGAACGAGGCATATCTACAGATATAATGCGGCCCTAAGAGTGCTTTATTACCATCTTTGTCGCTCTTACGGTGTTGGCCGCGACCCTGCCCTGCCGAAAGCTCCGGGAGAGGTAGAGTCAGTTGTCCAAAACGAGAAGTACCAAATTTTCTTGAATTACGATTTTCGGACAGCCATCTCCGTTCCATACTCGAGGCCTGACATCGTTTTCTAAGCTTCGAGAAACAAACTATATTCGTGATCGAATTCTCTGCTCCGTTCGAATATAACATCACTGCCAGGGAGAAGGAAAAAGAGGAGAGGTATCAAGACCTAAAACCCCTTTCACCTAACGCAAAGGTCTAGACTGGGATTCGCGTTAGATGAGGTCCTCCACCACATCAAAAATTTTTCTCTCCTTGCGTTTTATCCTCATATCTGATTGGTTGGGAAATCGAATCTATTTATAAAAAGTTAATTACAAAATTTTACAATACAGGAAGCCAGTAGCAGAGAACACACATAGGTTATTATGCTAATTTTACATACTCATCCTGAAAAACTTTCTGGTTTTTCACAAGTTTTATTCAGAAGAAAAATACCAAAAAATTTAGAACTCTGAAGAAGTATGTGTTTCAATATATCATAATTTGTATTGAATTTCTATTTGTGTAAAATTGATAGTTATTTATTAATTGAAACTAACTTTATAAATAGGTTATAGTGAATATCAGCATTTTTTGAAAAGTGGATAGTGGGATCAAAGCGAGTAGGACAACTCGCGATAGGTGGCAATGCGATAGGTGGAAGTGTACTGTAATTGCAAATTATATTTGCGAGGATGAAAAATGGGCGGATGCGCGACATGAAAATATTCTTACATGGACGGCCAAATTTCCAGGGACGCCCCTGATCCTGCCACTCTACTGAGGAGTTCCATCTTTGAGGAACGTAACGTATCGCGAATCGATAATGAAGCGATAGAGTTTAGCGACATAGTAGGTCGTATGCGGTAAGCCCTCCTTCAATCTGCCACCAGCGAAGCGCACAGGTAGCACAGGTGGCATCGGAGTAGGGAATCACCTGGCCACTACCGGGGTGAGCTGTTAGGACCTGTACACGCTCGATCGCACCTACGTCAGCGTAGCTGCGATTCTCGTTTGCGTCTTGATAGAAACCGTGGGGCACAGTATTATTTAACAAATTCACCATGCATGAATTTATTCATGCAACGTAATTATAAAATTCTTCATCTTCGTCTATATCTCGTACTAAAGTTACAAAATCAATTATGTACAGCTGATTATGTTCAAAGAATGGAGTTATCATGTCTACAAATATACAAATGGTGCATATGTTAATTCGAATTTTTGAAACAAATTAAAATTGTTATACGATGACCAAGTGTCATAAGAGGGTGTCATGCACGAATAATGTTTAGTCTATTTCCTCATAAAAATGGTTATGGTTACTGTTCAATTACAAGTAACGTAATGAGATAATTTTTCATAAAGTTTATTTATAGAATAATAAATTGACTCCCAAATTTCCTTACCTTTATGTAACACAGGCCGACAAAATTTGTACCCAAAGAGCAGACTACGTGACCCCGAAGGATTTTGGTGTCCTCAAAATGAATCCGTTGTCAAAATTTTTCCTATACGTCAGGTTTTTGAGATATCCTAACCTAACTGTGCAAAAATAGCTATTTTTAGTCATATTTGAGGCAATATAACATGAACAACATTTTTTTCTGAAAAATGCTAACGCCATCGTTTAGTACTCCTCTTTATCTTCCATTTCCATTTTCGATCATCCCAAAGCTTTTTTTTTTCTTCGAGATATCGCACATCAACCATTTTAATTCCACACTGACAAACTTGCAAAGAAGGCGAAGAAAGCGAATAAAATTGTGTGTGTGTTATCTCGGAAGAAAAGAGTTTCATTGAGGTGATTAATAATGTAAATGAAAGGTAAAAAGAAGTACTAAACGATGGCGTCAGTTGTTTTTAGAAAAAAATTGCTGATCCTGCTATATTGCCTTAAATATGGCTAAAAATAGCCATTTTTGCACTTTTAGTTTAGGATATCTGAAAAACTTGACGTATATGAAAAATTTGGATAACGGATTCAGTTTTAGGGTACAAAGATCCTTCGGGGTCACATAGTCCGGTCTTTGGGTACAAAAAATATGTCATTTTTGTCGGCCTGTGTAATTGTAATCTCAATATTTCACTGCAATTGGAAAATGGAAGGAAGGGGATTTGGAAACCCAAAACTGGTGCCTGACAAATGTTGTAGCAGCTTACGGGAAAACCTGTAAAAACGATTTACATATAAAAAAAGGTACTTTTGCTAGAACGCGTGTTCAGTCGACGGTCCAGGAACGAAGATGAAGGTGAAGAAAATAAAAGTGTATGGTACGCAGGTAGGGGGAATGGTGAGAAACAATACAAATTATGGTTGCCACAAGTCTTTAAATGACAGGGAAATCCGCTGAAATGACCAAAAATTTCCAACGAAACCCAGGTGTGCTAAAATGTATTACGCAGGTAAGCGGCCGAGGCTGGTACGTACACTCTTTGGAGCCCATTCAGAAATATGGAGAGCAAATATTATTCAAATCATGGGAAAATCCGCTAAGCCAGGAATTGTAAAACACATTTGTGAATAGTGGAGTCCCAACAGAGTAAAAAAAATTTTTATTGCAGAGTTTTCGAAAAAACGTGAATGTTATTTTTCTTTCCTAATCTGCATAATATGCCTACTTTAAAACAAAATTTAATATTTTTCATTCGAATTTTTATCGGAGAAATTAAATTTTTCCTGGAGACCCGAAAATGAAAGAAAAATCTGGAAGCACGATTTTTCCAAAACTGTGCAATGACGAAATTTTTTGCACGAAATTGTTAAGCGTAAAAATGCTTAATGAGCTTTTTTGTGTAAGCTCGAAGTCAATCTCTGATTTTGAGCGCTTTAATTGCGTTTATGAGTACAGGTATAGAAATAAGCTCCTCAGAGATTCGGCGCTTTATATATGCTACTTAGACGTAGAGTGGGGGTAATTGTCAGCTCATAACAAAATGTTCGTCAATTTATAAATTGCTAATTTCTCTCACAAGCCTATATATCGATCAGTACAAATCAGCCAATGCCGGTGAATAGAATACTCGCTCGGATTGTATCGGGATGACGCCATGTCCGAGCAGTATTTACTATAATGCCAAACAAGAATGATCCTTGCGTCTTAGGTATAAAAGTCATGCAAGCATTCTTAAATTAAATCCAACGAAAATAATTGTCGTAATAACGGGTGACAGCTGAGACCGTGATCACCAATATATAGATCACAAATATAAGCATTGCGCTCTGAAAGGTACCCCTCGTGAAGAGAAAGATCAACTTAAGACCACAGTATAGGCAGATATAAGCCTGTCTTAAAGTGGTCTTAAACTGATCTTTTCTGGTCCACAGAAGACCAGAGTACTGTTGATACACACAGAGAGAGAGAAAGAGAGGGAGAGGGAAAGGGAGAAGGAGAGGGTGAGGGTGAGGGTGAGGGAAAGGGAGAAGGAGAGGGTGAGGGTGAGGGTGAGGGTGAGGGTGAGGGTGAGGGTGA
>CAKNYM010002685.1:0-15276 GCA_932195095.1 Andricus curvator | reverse complement strand
ATTATATTTTGAGGTTATGACGCTCCAATTTAAAAATTTCAACCTATTCATTTATAACTGACAACTATGTACAATCTACCAAGAAACTTTTTCAATTTCCGTTAACTAATAATAAGGACTATGCCTCGAAAAGGACTCGGATCCGAGTCGAAACATGTCGGCAATATTTTAATAAAAACATCAAAAACCCGGAAAAGGCCTTCACTACATTAATATTATTAATATTTGCTATCAAAATTTATCTGTACCTATTTTCGTTGAGAATTCACCGTTTTTACTTGAAAATTGAATTTTTTATCTCGAAAATGAACAATTTCGTACGAAATTGATCTTTAGTTGAAAAATCATATATTTTTTTTTATTTTTTTTTATTTTTTATTTAATTAATTGTTTCATTAACAATAAATTTTTTTGTTTGAAAATTCATTTTGTCTGGAAATTTAACTGTTGACTTGAAAATTTCTTTTTCCATGGGATTGAAACGTAAGCTATTTTGTTGCAAATTTATCTTTTACAGTTAAAAATTAAACCATGCCGTTGAAAGCTGATTTTGTTTTGTTGAAAATATAACTATTTGTCATTAAATATTAATTTTTTTTAAAGTGTAACTTTTTCGATGAAAAAGCTAAGTATTTCAGTTAGAAGTTAATTTTGTTGTTGAAAATTCTACTATTTTTGATTGAAAATTTATAATTGTTTCTTCGAAACTTGACTACATTTGATTGCAAATCATGTTTTTTGGTTCATGACAATTATAACATTTTCGTTTGGGGATTCATCTTTTTTATTTGAAAATTTAATTATTTTGTTAAAAATTGTTCTTTTTGAGGTAAAAATTGAACTAATTCGTTGAAAATTAATTTTTTTAATCCTTTCACCCGACCCGCTATGGTTTGCGTGACCGGAAGTCGGCAGCACTGAAGTGGCCAAAATTATCATTACTCACGGGAAGGATTACATTAGGTAGGCGTGATGGGAAGTATACATTAGCTTGAAGCTGCTAAGCTATAAACATTATCTCAGTTAAACAGAAAATAAAATACCAATTATTAATATCAAGTAACACGTTTGAGTACAATTTTAGAGTTAAGTGTTTTATATTTAAACTGTTTGAATAACTAATATTTATTTCTATGAGTAATTATTAATAGCAAGTTAATTTTTTTTACCTAATGTATATTGGTCACTTGAATTCAGAATAATTTCAAATAATAGTGATAATTTATTTTAAAATGTTTGTATTTATTATATATTTAATGATTTATTTTAAATCACTATTGTTATTCTGTTAGCAGAACGTACAAGCAGTGTAAAAGTTGTACGGAGTATAGTCGATTCTATGCGGTCAAGTGACGTATATATTACAATAACTCTATCGTATTGATCGTATATAAAACCCATGTAAGCATTTACAGTTTCCTAATTCCCAAATGTACATTTTTCACCATATTCTTATTAAGAAAACTATGTTTGCAGGTAAACATGTTTTTTTGCAATTTTTGCAATTTTAAAACGAACAATTTCAAAATTTATATAGCACATCAACAGAAATATCATAGAAATGTGACTAGCAATTTCTATTGCGGTTTTAAAAAATTTAAAAAGTTCTTTCCAAATCAAAAATATTTAACAATTCATTTAATAAGATTTCATAAATTTTCTACAAAAAAAAAGAGAGATTATTGTTGCAACAGCAGCAAATGGCGATGGAAAATATATTTGTAGCATTGAAATGTGCAAAAAAGAATTCGATGATTTTCCTCACTTAATAAAGTATTTAAAAATGCATATTCGCTACAAACAACAAATAAAATGTCCTTACAATCGATGTACATCAAAATATGATATTTTGTCTTCGTTCACCGGACATTTATCTACGCATAAACGTTACAAATCAGAAAGTCTTAATGTGAAAAACCGGGGAGTTCTGTTACAAACAATGATATTTATCTAAGTGAAACACATCAAAATGATCAAACTCAAAATGATTCAGTACTTGACGATATTTTTCTTGGTGAAAATAATGATGAACAGGAGTTTGATCATTTATTATCAGATTTGGATGATGAACCAGCAGATTTGTTTATAAAGAATATTGCACAATTCTATTTGAAGCTAGAGTGTGAAAAATTAATTCCTGCTACAACTGTGCAGTACATTGTTTCAGAAATAAGTGCTATTAGAGATCAAAGTCAAGATATTATAAAAAAAACATTAACATAATGTTTAAAAGATGAAAATATTGGAGCAGATAAAATTGCTCCTATTCTGCAAAAAGTAATGGATTGTGACCCGTTCGTGAAAAGTAATGCAATTTTATCTTCGAATTTTAAACGAAAAAAATACTATAAAAAACAAGTTCATTATATCAATCCAATTTCCGTAAATATCGATAAAAATAAAAAACAGTTTTTTTTCTTATGTGCCAATAACTGAAACTTTAAAAAGTTATTTTCCGGATAAATCAATAGACAATGATATAAAATTAAATACCCAACTACGTGAGGACGATATTCTTGAAGGTTTTACTGATGGTAGCGTTTACCGAGACAACACATTTTTTAAGGAAAATTCTGAATCCTTGAAAAGTATACATTATCAAGATTCTTTTGAAGTCATAAATCCTGTCGGTCCTGCTAAGGAAAAACATAAAGTTCTTGCAGTGTACACGACTCTAGGAAATATTCCAAGTCATCAGCGTTATCAATTTAAGCAGCGTTGGGCGCGGTTAGTACTTGGATGGGTGACCATTCGAAAATACTGCGTGCTGTTGGCACATCGTGGGTATGGCGAGCCCACACTTGTAGTAGTTATTTATTACAAGAAACTATCCACCTAGAAACACTACCTGAATCGGGTAAGTGTCACGCCCATCCTGAAAGGGAAATGGCTTAATGGTATACTACTACTAATGGTATCTTCGAAATCACCTTCATTGTATTAAGCTCGTAGCTTTATGTAAAGAAGTTGATTTCAACCACGAAAAAGTTTACGGTAGAATACTTACTGATTTACATAAAATTGAAGACGAAGGAATTGAAATTAACGGTAAAAAAATTAAGGGATCAGTTGTTTTTATAACTGGTGATAACTTAGGCAGTCGTGGCTTGGGAGGTTTTCTCCAAAGTTCTTCTTCAGCAATTTATTTTTGTAGATTTTGTTTAATAACAAAAGAAAAGTTTTTTCTCGACGATGAGTTTCTTTTAAATTTTAAATTTAGAACTGTAGAAATGTATAAAAACAGTTTAAATCAAATTGGAAATAAAAATCACGAAGGAATTAAATTTGACTCAATTTTCAATGAATTAAAACATTTTCATGTTTGTTCACCAGGGTTGCCTCCATGTGCAGGTCACGATCTATTTAAAGGAGCAGTAGCCTATGACTTAAAATTTGTATAGCTTATTTGATTAGAAATAAATGGATTACATTGAACGAATTAAATAAATGCATAGATTCTTTCAGTTATTGTACAGAAGATATGAGACATAAACCGTGTACTATTTCTGCTACAAGCGATAGAATAAGCGGAGGTGCCTGCCAGATTTGGAATTTGTTAAGAATTTTACCTTTATTAGTTGCGGGTAGAATTAAAGATGCACACGATCCTGTATGGTATACTTTATTATTACTAAATGAACTTGTTGAAATAGTTTGTTCTCCCACAATTCATAAATCCATTTTACCTTGTCTTCAATCGGTTATTTGTGAATACATATACTTACGTAAAACTTTATTTCTTGCGTACCCTTTAAGACCAAAGCATCATTATATTTTACACTATCCGACATTAATTTGTCAATTTGGGCCTTTAATTAAAGTCTGGACTCTACGTTTTGAGAGTAAGCACCGTTTCTTCAAACGAGTAATGCGTTACAATCTTAATTTTATTAACGTTGCAAAATCTCTAAGCGAGAAGCATGAGCTTCTACAAAGCCTTGTCCGATTAGGATCAGAGATACGATTAGAAGTAAAAGTATATGAAATTACAGATTTTCGATCAACTATGTACAATTGCAACATTCAAACAGCCATAAAAAGGGCATCTTTACCAGATAATATTCAGCAGTGTAATAAAGTAATATATAGAGAGACTGAATATGAAAAAGGTTATGTACTTGCATTAAGCCAACAAAGTTACCAGTATGATGTTGTTTTTGGAAAAATATGCTTACTTCTATGTGATGATACAGATATCTATATTTTATTTGAAATTCTAAATACAAGCATTGAACCACATCTTTCTGCATATGAAGTTGGTGGACTTATTTCTTATGAATGCCGTCGTCTTGATGAAGTCTTTGATTTCAAACCACTACCAATCTATCAAATTGAAAACAAAAAGTATATTAAGCTTTCACATGGTTATGTTTCGCAAGAACTGTAATGGTAATTTTGACAAAAAAATGTTTTTTATAATTATATATTGTATATTTATTATATATTTATTTATTTATGATATATTTTATCATATATATTTTTAAATTTATAATTTAATTTTTGACAACATTGAAATTAGCGTGCAAATGATTATAATCACTGCCATTATGAATAATTATTATTCATACGTACACTGTGGTAAATAAACAAAATATTAGACTTATATTTGTTATAAATTTATAATCAATTATTACATTAAATTTCATTCATGGTCTTAATACAATTATTAATTTAAAATTAGAAGAATGTATCTAAAATATTATTTTAATTGTAGCTTTCACAATGCCACTTTTCAATGTAGAAACTCCAGGTTCAAAAAGAGTTATGGTTAAAGCTCAAAATTTACTGGAAATAATAGAACAAGCCAGTTCAAAGCTAAATCTTCCTGAAGCATCATATAAGGTAAAATATCAATTTCGAATTAGAATAAAAAAATACGCGATAATTTTTTTAAATAGTACTTAGATTTCGGAAAATGGATATTTTGTTAAAAAAGTTAATATTGTACTCTCTTAACAAAAATACTTACTTCACATTTTTTTTATTCCTCAGGTAATATTGCAGGATGATGGGACTGAAATAGACGATGATGATATACTTTTAGAGCATGCTTCCAATACAAAAAATACATTAGTTTTACAAATTGTCGATAAAAATACTTGCAATATTGCTATGGAAAGTAAAAACGACAATACCAGAAAAGAACATACACCTGCCAGTATTTCATATCAATCCAAAGGTATGAATTGTATTAAATTCAAATAATTTATGTTAAAAATTAATTAAACCTGTCAGCGGGCGCGCTGTCGTAAAATTTACGACAACTGCGCACAATACCCCTCTACCTCCCTACACGTACCACTTATGATTATGCGCTGAGCTTCCACCTATTCCAAGATCATTCTCTCTCTCTCTGAACTCTAGGCAGACGATTGTGCAAAGAATTGTTTGTTATAGGGGTAAATTTGAGGAATTGTTCAATATTATTGATGCTTTGAGAACATAACACGAAGGTTTTCGAAGGTGACCTATGCGAATATTTTCAATTTAAAAATGTTATGACTGTTTTACATGGAGAGACTTTTGAATTGTTTCGTTGAAAATGAATATTATTGTAAAGCTAGAAACCTAATATGGAGTTTTGTGAAGGTGGCCTTTGTGACTACTTTTTATTTGAAAATTTAACGGCTGTTTCACATGACCACATTTTGAAATTGTTTCGTTAAAAGTGATAGGGTTCAATTTTGGGGATTGTTCAATATTATTGATAGGTTAAGAGCATTACCTGGGGCTTTAGGAAGGTGACGCACATGCCCGAATAAATATTCGAAGAAAGTACGGGAGAAAATCCTTGCATGGTAAAAAGCCTAAATATAAGGTCTCTGATTACGTACGAATCAGTAGAGAGAAAGGCGTCTTTGCGAAAGGTTATGAAGCTGGATGGACAGAAGAGATTTTTAAGATAAAACGAGTAATAACGGGTCGTAGACAAATCCCGTATGTTTACGAGTCACAAGATCTGACTGGTGAAGATATAGATGGAGTTTTTTACGAGGCATATTAATGATATTAATGAGACAAAATTTATAATTGAATGAGTGATATGTAGTAAGGGAAAAGGTTCCAAAAAACTGGTTACTTGTCAAGTGGACGGGATATTCTGATAAATTCAATTCTTGGATACCTGCCAGCAATTTGAAAAATTTACAATGAATAACGATCAATTTCACCTAATTTTACCGAGCAATAGCAGTATGAAGTATTTTCTGCACAACACTACGGCTCGCTTTACCACACAACTATCGCACGAAATTTGTTTTCAGGGTCGGTAGGCTGCTGGTCTTACAGAAATTCAATTTCCAAGAACATTTCTTCATGTAAAACACAATTTGTCTGATCGAATGGAAAATTGCATAGCTCTAATGACGAATGTGTCAAGTAGTAGTAGTATCGTTGAAGAGAAAAATGAAGACACTTATGAGAGAAAAATGAAAGAAGCGAAAATTGACGGTGAAGATTTACTTGTTGAATACTCGCTTCCTTACGTTCTTAAAGGGGGCGCCGAGTTGTCTGAGCTTAATGACAATACTATTGGAGATAAATACATAACAGGTATGTTGACTGGTAAATGGTTAAGTCCTGTTGTCTCCGAGTTTCGACCTGGTGTGTACTAGAGTGGTCCAAAAAAAAGCGACTGTTTAAATGTTCATGGGCGCGTGGAAATTCGTATAGCCTAGGAAAAAACAGAATATGCCTATTTTTTTGTTTCGTTGTAGAGTCATTTTTCAGCTTGCTAAAAGCAATTGTTCCTCTTATGGAGTTTAACATGTAAAAATACAACTTTTTTTTCAAGTTTAATTTTCCATAAGAAGTTATGAAACAATTTATTCAATGTTGGAGTTATTTGTTCTCCGAGATTCAAGATGGATTTAGTCAACTTTTCATATTTCAGAAATATTATGTAACAATTCTACAACGAGGAGAATTCTACCAGAATTTCAATTTTGCAGAATTTGGTGAACGCTTTGCACGCTTTGGTGAAGTTTGTGTGGAGTGAAATTTTTACAGAGTATACTTTGAACCCCTCAGAATAAATTTGGAAAAGAACAACTGAAATGGTCAAAGCTTTATATTAAACAAAGGAGTTTGAAAAATGGGTAAAAACTAATAATTTAACTCGGCAAACCAGGTAAAGGCACGAACACGCCATAAAATCATAAATAACTCATAACCAAGCCAAGCAGGTGAATCCTTAGAGTGGACTCACAGTTTTATCACTTTTACATTACATTAACAAAACATTTTAAAACATTTTAGCAAGCTAAAAAATGTCTCTACAACGAAACAAAAAAATAGGCATATTCTGATTTTTCCTAGGCTATACGAATTTTTCGCGCGCCCATGAACATTTAAACAGACGCTTTTTTTGGACCACTCTAGTGTGTACCCACAGGTAAACGATTTCGTCCGATCGATAAACCAGATCCCGATTGCTCAAGAATACGTAGGCTCAGTTTTCCAAAAAGACGAAGATTGTTATGTTAAAGCTAAAAAAATTTGTCAAGACGATTACGATATGAAAGGTCGTCAATTTCTTGGAATAAGTGAAAAAGTCTCTCGTATACTTGGTTTTGCACCACAATAATTAATATCAGATAATTCTCATTATGCTAATCACCCTCCAAGTCTGGCTCGTGGTTTACCTGAGAAAATGTTTGTTTATTGCGATATGTGCGAACCTCATATTACAGGCGATGTAAAAGCACCGCTTTTACGTATAATTCCTGTCGAACCGGAAACTACAGTTTTGCATCCACACAAGTTACTCATTTTTTCTCTCCGAATTTCTCTTCCTCATACTTAATTTCGCACGATATAAATAGATATAAGAGATCATGCTGGACTTCCTATACCATTCGAGTTTGGCACTCTGATAGTGACACTTCTATTTTAAAAAATTGATTAGAGAAGGGGAATAAGAAGAAGAAATAAAAATTATGTGATCTAGTAATAATGAGTTATTACGTAGATTACTACACAACACAATTCGGTGGAGGGGGAATATCAAAAGTTTGTGTCGGATCGTCCTATCAGAGAGGTCATGGAATCGGAATCTTTCTAGGTGGGCTTTTTCTACGTGTATTGCCGATATTAGCGCGAGGTGCACGTACAGTTGGAAAGGAGGAACTTCGAACAGGTGTGAACGTTTTAAATGATGTCGATAGGGAAGTTCCACTTAAGCAGGCATTCAACTCGCGTATTAATGAATCAGGTCAAAAATTAAAAAGAAAAGCTTTGGATAAAATTGATAATCTTATGAATGGATCAGGTTATAAATTTGGTGTAAAAAATTTCGGACCTCAGTTGTCCGGTGTTCGTGGTCTTGAGAGTGTCACGCAGCTTAGAAAAGGGATTCCACGAAGAAAAAATTTAAGAGGATTAGTACAGCACGCGAAGAAAGGGATGAAAAATAAGAAATCTAAAAAGAGAATCAATAGTGTTAAAAAAAGAAAAAATAAGAAAACACAGAAGAAACAAAAGCGTAAATCTAACGCAGGAAAATATCGTTCAATATCGCTCATTTTTAGCAGTTAATAAGTAGATTATTATATGATGTCCTTTTTACACTCACATTCTAGCGAGTGTTTAAAAACTGAACTAGATCTTTTTTCTCTTCCACCTAGTCAAACATCTATTGAGAGCTCACAATGGGTCCATTATAAGCCCGTTTCATCGCTGACCGACGATTCGCTGATAGAGTTTGTCCTTCCAGGCCATGGTGAAGAATACATAGATCGCGCCCATACAATGCTTAGTGTACGTGTCAAACTAGAAGCACAGGCAGAAACTTCGGCAAATGCAGCCGATCTGAAAAGTGTTACTGTGATGAACAACTTACTTCATTCGATGTTCAATCAGGTGGACGTATGGAAGATTTGTCCAGCGAAGATACAGGCATCGATATCCGTCGAGCTCATTTTGGTGCAGGTAAAGCAATAGATATAATCGGTCATCTGCATTGCGAAATTTTCAATCAAAACAAATTTTTCCTAAACGTAGTCGAGATGCGTCTTCTACTCGTACGTACAAGGAACAGCAAAATACCCGATAACAAGAGTGGAGGTCAAAGCGCTCACTTTACATGGCGGTATTCACGGTGAAACTCTTGATAATGTTATTCTTGCTCAGTTGCCTAAAAGAATAATTATTGGTTTCGTCGAGAACAGAGCCTTTAACGGAAATAGAGAACTTAATCCGTTTAACTGTAAAAATTATAAGATTAATTTCTTATCCCTTCACGTCGATGGCACACAAATATCCTAGAAACCTCTGCAGCCAGATTTTTTCAAAAATAAACTTTACGTTGATGCTTATCAGACTCTTTTTTCTGGCCCATTGGAATCTCGTGAAACATGGAAGTCTATGAATAGAGGTGCGTTTTGAAGAACCACTTGCCAACACAGTAAATTGTATCGTATACGAAGAATATGTTAACGTTTTGCTGCCTTCATTTCTCGGAATTTCACATATCTGACATCATAATGTACACCTGTGTTTACTTAGGACAGGTTTGGACAGGAAATGAGTACCTATTTACATTCTCGCTGTTATCTCTCGAAAATGCAGCTGTATAAACATTAAAAAACGGTGAGAAAAATCTTGACCATATATCATCATATATACGTGTTTTTTGGAACTCAGCGACCATCTTTCATTTCGTCCAAAGTAGTCTTACAAACCGGTTCTTTCGTTACGTAGTTACTCACTGCCGTCTATTTCAAACGCATTATCAGTAAGACTCTAATTGTGCGAAGAATATTATGGACTACGTGATTGATATTCAAGGCTTTCGCGATCTTGAAAATAAGTTTATTGCAAAAGAAGTGGCCGTCATTGCAGTAGATCATAACTTTATCGGGCATTGGATAGTTGCACCACCTTATCCCTTCTCGGATCTTTGTAGCGATGCGAAACAGCAAAATAACTGGCTCACCTGTTATTTCCACGGCATCGAGTGGTTTGAGGGAGATACTCCTACGAATTTCCTACGTTCGAATCTTCGTGATGTCGCAAAATCAGCTGGTCAGATCTATACCCGTGGCCGGGAGAAAGTTGCACTTTTTCAAAATATCATGAGTAGACAGATTATTAATCTAGAACAATTAACCTGTCCAACTTTTAAAAAACTGGAAACCAGTAAAGACTACTGTTTTTATTACGGTGTGAAAAAAGGAACATTTTTTAGATGGGCTCTCAATAACGCAACTAAACTGAAAATCTGGCTTCAAAGTCAAAGACGAGAAGAAATATCACTTCGAGGTATCACACGTCAGAGTAAACTGAAAAAAATGTATGTTTTAAAACTAAAAATCATGCGACGGCGGTGACATCGAGGACGGTCGCTGACAACATACAAATTTCTGTTAAAAAAATCAATCAGTCTGCGAGTGAGGTCAATAACCCTTTAACAGATTAGCCTCGACTTGGCAGTTCTGGGAAATAGAGATGAAAAGCCTTTAGACACTTCGAGCACTTCAAGCAATACCACGACATACGACTGGTGTATTCCCTGCGGATCGGATACCGAAGGTGTGGATGAGACCGGCTGCTTTAATTTTCAACATGGATCCACACAATAAAAACGGAAAGTAGTGGGTTGCGGTTTATATTGACAGAAATGGCCACGGAACTTACTTTGACAGCTACGGCCTACCGCTTCTTATTCCTTAACATCTTTATCGTGTGCGAGGAAACTGTACCCTATTCCGATGGAACACAGCAGAGTTACAAAGTTCCTCTTCGGACGTGTGTGGTCAGTTTTGTATTATGTTCTTGTAACATATGTGCAGTGGTTTTTCTTTGCGTGAGTTTACCAGGCTTTTTAGCAACAATCTGGTAGAAAATGACGAATTGCTGCGAATTTTTATAAAATGATTCTAAAAAGATATAAAATCAAGCCGAGCGTTTTGCACAAATCTGAAGATAGGTTTCAAGGTGGGGATTATTACAAGGGGGCTATTAATACACATAATGAATCCTGTGTTCAATCTTGCTCTTCATAACTTGCTTGCTTTAATGAAATAAAATGATATCCCTCTCTACGATGTGTAATGATTCATAATAATAATAATCATAATCGTCAGAAATATTTTTTTTTGAACATTTCGTGAGTAAATCTATTTTAATAGGTTTGAACATAACCCTTATCTATTTATTTATCTTCCTTTTCTTTTAGAAAATAAGTTTTATTTAACTTTGAAATTTATTTATTAATTAAAAGTCATTAAAATAGAATCATAGAAGTTAGTTATTCCTTTCAGCAGTAGCCTAGAATCTGAAAAGCCATAAGTACAGCTTTAAATATGGTGCCATGCAGTCTACGAAACTCCATCAACACTGCACAAGTACACAACTCCCAGAAATACCATCGTTTGTCCATCTATTTCTTATCTTCCATTCCTAGACTTTAAGAAAACACAAGCGTCGAGCGAGGCAAGGCCCAACCAGCCGCCGACTGGCACCAGACGTCTGGGCAAACACCGAGGAGTGGGGGTAGGCTGCCTGGCGGCCCATAGTTGCCCCTTACTACTTATGACCATAATTTTTAAATAAAAAATTTATATTTTCTTATACGTCTCAGACTTTGGGTAGTATTGTCGTATTTGCCCAAGTCTAAATTCTATACTCGAAAGTTGACACAGATAACTCACACCAAGTTTATCTTTTTTTTTAGGTGTCTCTTTTGTTGGCATCTGACGCAACAGCCAAACGCAGGTCAGGTATTCCACTGCAAGTTTACGTACCTTTTCACCGCTTTCCCCGCTATCTCATTGCTGTCAATCCATAACCCTTAACTATGAAAATAGATTTTTTTAAATTTTTATATTAATCTAGCCCACATAAGTAAATCTTTTCACTTTCGTCACATGTTCTCGTACGACGAGCCATTACTTTTTCACGGATTTACGTTCAATGTATTATTTATGACCCGGTGACCCCTGCAAGCCCCCTACAACTTGTAAAGTTATTAGCGATAACCTTTCTCAGTTACGTTTATTTTGCAGTGTACTACCATTCACCATACCTGCTCCTCACTGTTTATAAATATTATTATTAATAAAAACCCTAAATTAAGAAAATCGATCTTTTTACGTATACCGACTAAATCCGGCTATTCGTAACAAAATTCCGGTGCAAATAGCCCACGGGCTGATTTAAAATTCAATATAGATTTTTGCAGATTTCAAACCAAAAAAGAAACTTTTTAAGAATTGTGAAAGGCCTAAAAGAATAAAAAACATTTTCTTAAGATTTCGACGAGAATTGAAAACGATTTTTTATTTTGAAAAATTAATTGTAAGAAAATATTTTGAAATATTTGAAAACAATTCCAACATTTTAGTAACATTTTTCTGAAATATTGGAATCATGTTAAAATGTGTTATAACGACTCTCACAGTCTTATGGGATATAAAGCTAGGAGCATCGCTACAAAATGGCGGCGACCACGTAGGAACAGAAACAAATTACTTAAAACTACAAATTACTCAAAATAAATGATACAGATTTTCCTAGCTCAGGATAGAGGGATTCCGTGGGGCGATAAAGAAGCTACAGACTCACCTTTAAATTGGTAAACTAGATATTGAATTTAATTCATTAAATTATGCAAAGAAACATTGATTGAAATCAAATACAAAAAAAAGAGGAGGGATCTCAGCCCAAGCCACGCTGACACAGCGACATTAACTGTTCGCGAGCGTTGATTAAAACATAAAAACTTTAAAAGAAAAATCTAACAGGAACACAAAAAAGCTTACATTCTAAAATAACATAAAAGGTGTCTCATATTAAGTAACACCTTTCAAAGTTTTCTCCCGAAACTCATAACTCAAATATGGCGGATGGTCCAACACTCTAATTTTTTCCTACAACGGAAGCCATGCTTCCCATAAATGAAGTAGTATTTCAAACTCACTACCAAATTCGCACATTATATAACGAGATCAATCAATCAAACCAGAAAAACAAAAGAGAACACGCAGAAGGAGAGAAAGTGAGACGCCTATCTGAATCCTCGAAGCCCGAAGTCTATCCTCTCAAAATTGCCTTTTAGGCTAGAGTGGACTCTTCCAATGAAGAAAGAAGTTAACTTTCAATTCTCCTCCAAAACAAACTTAATAGTCGATGGCCGACACGAGATTGACTGCTTGCCGCGTCCTGCTGCCTTGCCTGCCTGTTTCCCGCTCGTTTCACAACCTCCGTCCAGTAGGTGCTGCCCTCTCGAGTTCAATTTCCAAATCTCTATCGAAAGGGATTCGGCCAGTTCCGGTATGTGGAAGCCGGCCGGCAAAGATGGCGACATCTGAATGTTGTGGTATCAGATCCAGCATGGTCTCATGCTTTCCTCTCTGTCCCTCTCCGCGTTCGGACTATTTGGAGTGGGTCGTTCTGCATACTGTCTGGCCCCGTGGTAGTAAAGTGATGGTGGATGTAAGTGGGTGGCGTGGTACTTAGTTACAACGTGGTGCGTGGGTGGTGTAGTACTTTGTGGCAGTGTTATTCCCTTCCGGATTTTTTTCCAGTGGAACAGACTGTGGGATTCTCGGTCCAGGGTAGGTCGTCAGGTTTTTCTCTCCTTATCAACAGTTACCTAATCTAACCTATTTAACGTTGGCAAGTCAGTTACGAAACATTCACAAAATATATGCCTGTATGTTCTTTGTTCCTAAAATAATAAACGAAACAATGGATTCACTCTCATTCCACATACCTGAACCTAAACAAAGCTTATTCTTAACTTATTTTAAGAGTTGAGCTCGTGCCAGCCAGGGAATTATCGCGGTCTAATAGTTAAGATTTATAAATTTCTCAAAATAAAGTTTTGAAGCTTTTTAAGGATTTTTAAACTATTTGAAATGAAAATAATTTAACTTCTAATTTGAGAATTGTTCAGTTTATGAAAAAATTGTAATCCTTCAGCTTGTAATGTTTCTAGCTTAAAATTGGTTAAACTGAGTTGCAGCTCAATTTTGATTACTTCAAATTGAAAACTTTTTAGCTTTAGAGTTCGAATTTCTTAATTACATTGAACATGAAAAATGTTTGCGAACCGTGAAGAAACCGAGGAATTACCTGCACATTTTTATTGTATTAAAATGGTCGCCAGGAATGATGTATTTATCATAAATCTCCCCGCAAAGTATCAAGTCGTACTTTTTTATTAGCGGCAACCTTATTTTATAACGTTAATTTTACCATAAGCAGTATAATTATCATGTTAACCTTCTTCAAGACCTGCTCCTCATTGTTTATAAATATTATTATTAACGAAAACCCTTGATGAAGAAAAATAAAAGATAATCATACTGTTATAGGCAAAATTAACGTCTTCAGAAGAGGTTATCACTAATGTCTTGACAATTTTGGCTTGAAGGGGGGCTGACATTTATAAAACATACCTTGTTCATAAGTTGTGAATAAATAATGGTTCGGCGTGCCAAAAAATGTCACTCGAATTAGAAGTTTCATCTAATGTCGAAGATTAATAAAAAAAGATTTCACAAAATCAATTCTGCTTCTTCAGGGTTTTTATTTATAACAATTTTCATAAACAATGAAGCAAAAGAGCGTATAAAGAAGAAACGATGTTGTTAACGGCGGGTATCAATTTTGTAGCAGTTTTATGCAGAATTATGACACTATTTGGCCTCGTTGATTTTTCTTAACAAATGAAAAGTCTCCAAGATGTTATGTTGACAATCGGAATTTTTTAACAACAATTCACAGAGAGAAGTTTTTATTCAATCGAAAGATTTGTTTTCTGCTTTCAAGAGATGTAACCTCGATACAGATAATAATGTACAAGTTTCAAATTTTCGTGAGGAATAAAATGTGTGCCTAGTGTCAGCTTCTTGTAATATTGCCCGCGGAATAAAACATTGCAATTACTATACAAATTAATTCATCAAATATGCTGATACCTTTGCTTTACTCTCATTATCTCTTAAAAGATTGAAATTGTCTGCACATCCAACTATACATGTACATGTAAATAGAAAAAAAAAGAAATTAACTAATCGCTAAATTAATAATCTCATTGTTACGTGCATACTAACCAATTATTATGTGATTATTGTTTCATAAATAACACTCTTCAAAAGTAATTTTAGTATAATCAGAATGAACATGTGAGATTCAAAATTCTAATAACTTAGTAAAAAGAAATATAGTTGTCTGTGAAAAATACATTGACAACTTCTCACTCATTGCACTGTACGATGCGATGGGGCGATGACCAAACGAGCGCAAGCTACCTGAGTTACCTTCCCCTTC
>CAKNYM010002665.1:0-10026 GCA_932195095.1 Andricus curvator | reverse complement strand
TTTTTCACTTATGGGGTTTCTTTGGGACCCTATAAAACAGACTTATGATGTTGGTTTTTGAAAAGTGATATTTTATTCGTATTCTATGGCTAATTGTGAAGAGAAATGTTGAGTTTCAATTCGATTGAGATAATATTGAGGATGCTGAATAAGATTTACAAAAACGTATTTTTTTCTTATTGGAAATACATTTTAAACTTCATGGGGCTTGCGCCACCCTTAAATATCATTTTTTTTTCAAAACAAAAAAAATTGATTTATTTTTGGGTGGATTCGAACAAATTTGGGGGGTGTCCCGATAAAAATAAAAAAATAAAATTTCCAATGCATTTTTGGACCACCCTAATGGACAGTCACGGCTACCCCCCACTCTCACGAACAAGATCACTGGTGTCTTGCCGCGTACCACGCTGAGGCAATATCCGTTGCCGTTATGGAAGTACACAAATTAGGGCAGTACAGATGCAGGACACTTTGCAGAATCTCTCAAAAGAATTTAAACGCAAACAACTTCGCTTTATTTCTGATGTAAAAACCTCCATTAATGACATGAAGGCTGACATCTTAAAGAACGGTAAACGGATCGGCACACTTAACATGTTAACATGTCAATTCCTACCGGATCCTTAAGGTTTTTCCATCTAAAGCTTCGCTGGCCCCTGTGATTGTCGCCAAGTTCAGTCGACAGATCGTAAGGAACAAATTTCGCCAACAGCGGATTAAGAAAAGGAATTTCTCATCGGTGGACATTGGCTGGACAGATAACGATAAACATTCCATTTTCAGTCAGGAATGCATGCTGATGAACGGAAATAGCAATTAGGCTTTCGTCGACTTGGGTTTGCTTCGACTGTTGTATACCGAGTTCTGTTTTCACGACGGTACCTGGTAAATATTCTCCTAGTCTTAATCCTTTTTTATTCCCTAATGAAAATCTGTGGCCGCATTTTCGGGCGCGTATAAGAAGCAGCATTTGCGGCCGCATTTCGAAATAAACAAAGTTTATTGAAATACGTAATAAACTTGCTTCTAGTAATTTTTCCCAGTGCATTTTCAAAGTCAAGGCAAATTTTTTAAGTGTTTTATAAATTTTCGTAATTCGGCCGAAAATACGGGTTGACATGCCTCTGTGAAGGTGTAGAATTCAGAATCTATCATTATGTTGTACCAGTTATCTTGAATTTTGGTACTAATCAAAAAGAGCTTAAAATCATACTGCAAATTCTTACTTTTTGTCTGGTTGGTATCATAGCTATTATAGTAGTAGAATAGTATACTTTGGCTAACGTTTTTCACTAGGATTTTTGTGTGATACTTATGACCAGTCCAGGGTCCTCCTTCCCCGCTACTGAATGTATATTTATTTATTTATTTATTTATTGAGGTGAAGCCTGGTCAGTAAAGCCAATTATTAAGTCATTTACAAACCGCCTAATGCCTCATATGGTAATGACCTTTAAACAGAGATATTTACGCATACTCCCAATTACAATAATGTTATACTCATGGGTAATTTTAACACTAATCTCTATTAAACAAGTAGTCAAGCGGAATATTTGACATACTACTAGTACTAGTTTATCTTATGGTGGTGGATGACTTGGATAAGATTCTCTCCAACATACAACACACTACTCCGTTTCTATCCCAACATGACCTAATCCTCTACAGTGCTATTCGCGATTCAAATAAAATTATTTAATCTAAATTTCTTGATCGCTTGTCGACATACGAATGAGATACAATTTATTTAGTGAATAATATCAACGCCAAAACTTCTTTGTTTACTTCCTACTTAACCTAAGCACTTGATTAGTTTGCTGCCCTACATGTGTCACATACGTATAAAAAATCCTTCCCTTGGATAACCTCTCAGATTACAAAATTAATGAAAGAACGTGATAATAAAGATAGACTTACTAAAAGAACAAAAAACTGCATAATTTAGGCACAATTTCGTAAGCTCATGAACTTAGTCCGAACTAAAACATGGAACTAATTTCATCACTACAATTTTAACTCTATTAAAAACTGGAACAAACATGAAAACATATGGTTTCTCCTGAGAAGACTCAGCCTAATATGTACCTCCTAAACAATCCTGTGACTTAAACTTTGACTTGTCAACTTCAATCCAATTCAATTTATTAAAAATCTAAATAATTTTGATACATATCAATTGTAGAATAGTTTGTTCAATGAGTAAAATTAGTGTTCAGGAAATTCCTGGATAGTTAACGTTTGGAATTTTTTCGTACAATTTTATAAAGAATATATTACAACTTTCTAATATGCCAATGGCTTTCTACAAAGAAGTTCGATGCAAGAGTATAAAAATAAATATCTCAAAAATTACCTTAAAATTAACCATTTAATCAAGGACTGGACTACGAGCTACTCATAGATGATGAAGGATATTATTCTAAACGCTTGTACAATGTATTTAAATAGATCATTTAAATGAGTAATACTTCCAATATCTAACAAACGCTCTAATGAGTCTTGAGTACTTTTAGAGAAAATCAAATATCTTTGAATGTGAAAAGTTCTCAGGTCATCATAATGGGACATTTAAGAAATATATGGGCTAAATCCTCACATTCCATTTTGTTACAAAGACTGCAGATTTGGCTAGCATCGATGACATATGAGAGAACTTTAAAACATAGCCTAATTTCAGATTCACGAGAGACTCTTAATTGGCTAACAATTCGTACTTCAGTTAGTCTAGTTTTAAATTGAAGGTACGCTTCTGTGGAACCCAGGTGGCTTAGGTTTCTGTGCATCTTATTATAATTCGAGTTAATTACTCTATCTATGGCTCTGCAAAAATGATTATTTGACCAGTTACTTAGGATGTTAGTTCTTACCGCAGAAACCACCCCTGGGCTGGACCACGCATCCCTCTGGCCTACTGATTCGAGCAAGGATCTCAACTGGGGAGCCCAGTTGAATTAACCTCTTGGTTCAACTCACACAGCCTTCTAAAACACATTTTGGGCTATCTATGTTCTTCCATACTAGCGAGGGAGATGCACCAATTATACGCCCTTGAAAATGCTTTAAAGCTGCTTTGATCGCTCCCTTTTTCCACCCTTATGAAGTGACTGAGAGTGTTCCTAGGCCAGTAAAACAGGCGTTTAAAATTCTGTTTTGAACAACTTTGATATCCTCCAAATATCGCAGACCCCAGACATCTGCCCCGTACAGAGCTGTAGCATCAAAAATTCCACTCAAAAGAGTACTAACCGCATCCCATGAGTACACTTCACTTTTATATAGCATAACGCGCACTCTTCACGCGGCGAGAGAACCTTTCTTAACCGAGTGGTCCTTGGCCTTTTGAAATTTGCCAGAAGCCGAAAAGGGAACCCCAAGCTAAATATAGGCATCGACGAATTGAGGCGTATGGGTATTATTCCATTTGAGAGGCTTTAATTTTCTTAATTTACCAGATTTATGGAAAGGTACTATTTTCGTATTTTTTGGATTAAACTGGATATCATTAATGGCACAGTATTCTTCTAGGATTTTTAATTTGTCCCTAACAGCATGCCATGCCGTAGCAAAAATTACAATATCGTTTACAAACAGGAGCATAATCAGGGATCGAGCAGCGGACAGACACACTCCCCTCGCTCCCTTTCTAATAAAGATTTCAATTATATCAGCTACATACATAATGAAAGAAACTGCACTGAGGCGGTCACCCTGTAGGACCCCCTGCGTCACTTCGACTTTCTCTGAGTAAGAGCTACCACATTTGACCCTCAAGTTGGCTTTTTCATACAGAGAACGCCGAATTCTTATAAACTTCCCACTAACGCCTAGGGCTTGAAGCTTGTTCTAAAGTTTCTCGTGACTGACGGAGTCGAATGCTCGGTTGAAATCCACGAAAATAACAAATAGGGGATCTTTTTTACCAGAGCTAAAATGCATACCCTGCACCGAGTAACAAGTAAACAACTGGTCTCTACAGCCCCTACCTTCCCTAAAGCTGGCTTGTTCCTCTAGAAATATGTTAGATGTGTTAACCTACACCGATAATCTAGATGATAACATTGTTGTAAATATCTTTGTTATTGAACTAATAGGAGCAATAACTCTATGCTTAAGGGGAACACTCTTATCACCTGCTCTATGTAAAATGAACATGTCGACTTCAGACCATTGAAGAGGATCCCTCTCATTATTTAGAACTTTATCGAAAAGATTACAAATAATGCTCCCATTCCGGTGTCAGCCTTTTAAAGAAGTCATTGTTCAAAATATCAAGACCCGCAGCTTTGTTCAGTTTACAATGTGACAGGACTAGTTGCAATTCCGTCAATGAAAAATCGGTATCAAGCACAGGGTCGAGCACTGAAATATAATTACACTCTGATACAAATCGGGGTGTAAAGAGGTGTCGATAAAAATCAAACCGCTCGCTAGTACTTATTATATTTATATGTGTACTCCGGCTTAGGGTCAAAAGTTCTCGCTGTTCGCTAAAACTCCCTGTTGTTTTTAACGTTTGATAGTTTTAAAAGGTTTTGTCTGCAATTTTCTTCCTTTTTTTCTTTAATTTTCAATCTATATTAATCGCGAGCTCCTAAATAGTAGTTTAACGAATTTTCAGACATTAGCGCACTGTGAGTTGATCCAAGAATTTCCATGATCACCCGATTTAAGAGTTTGAGCAGAGTTCCTATGGATCAGTATACCTACCTCCTGCGTGGCTGTCTTTATTGATACTATTAAATTATGGTATAATTATTCTTTTATTATATGAGAAGTTGTAGGCTCCGGAAGCTACGATGATGGTTTCTTAAAGCAACCAATCCCGACGCAACTGGAACGTGTACGGCATCCACTTCTGCTCCTTCTGTCCTAGAAGGTAAACCAGAGCGGCAAATTTACGCGAGATAACCTCGTGCAACACTGTTCCTTGGAGTCAGGTCTCTAGCCGCAAATGACCTTACGCAGCAGACGGGACAGTTGGAGATGAAGGTTTCACCTCTGGAAACTTTTTTAGAGCTACCAATCTTTGTAGAATGTTATGAGGAACAGTGTTGACGGACCAGATGAAGTGATCCCAGATGAACAGCCTTTTTTATCCGGTTCGCGATGGAATGAGCCTGACGCTGGCAAGCCGGCATCTTGTTGGGTTGGCTAAAAAATTAAGCTTTCATACCTCCAAGACAGCCGATCATGAGAACTACAAGATGGACTTTGTAGCTTTGGTACAACCTCCTCAGCTCGCAAAGAAGTGCCTGATATTTCGCCCGTTTTTCTTCCTCCTTTGCCGTGATATTATCATCGGCTGGTGCCGAGAATTCAATCACGTAAATGATCTTGGTCTTCAGATCTTGGAGAACAATATCAGGCTTCGTAGCACTGTTACGTTGAGTGGTGGAGAATGAGAAATTCCAGTAGATCTTACACTGATCATTCTCCACAACGGACTCGAGTTCCCCCTGGGCGTATGGCAGGACGGACAAAAAATCAACGCCATAGAAGAGCCTAAGATGGTAATATAACACTCTTAGAGCCATATTGTGTCTCTCTATGTACCCGTAGCGTGCATATTTTGAGCATCCACTGAGAACATGTCCAAGTGTTTCTGGCTCTTGCATGCACGCTCGGCAGTTTGTATCACCCACAGCTACATTTATTATGCGTTCACGGTAAACTAAGGTGTCTATAACGCCGTCTTGCCAGGCAAAAAGAAATCCCTCAGTCTCCGATCTCAATCCAGCAGACTTGAGAAATATGTTGGACATACCCATCGAGAGCCCTTCTCTACGTACGATGCCGTAGAATTTACCATGAAGGGGCTTGTCAGCATGTTCTCTTAGTAGAAGCGTATGTTCTTCTTCCTGTACACGACTTTTGAGCACCAAAGGTGTTATTGATGCTAGGATTTTTAACGGCACGTGAAGTTTTATTGAACAGCGTCTAGTGCTGCTTGATGGTCAACAGTTTACACTTGTTCAGCGTGTGATTTGCTTTCCTTAAGTTTCGAGCAAGTGCCCTAACTTTTGGAGTGAATTTTTTTATTTGATGTTATTTAGCTAATCACGCACTGAATATTTATTGCATGCCGTCTCGCCATTTCAATTTTAAACTGAAGCTGTGCAATACGCTCTCGAGAGCCTTACTCAGGCGTACTGAAGTATCGTTACTTCTATTGTCGCTAAGCAGAGAGACCGCCTTCTCGTAAACTACACAGTTTAGATTCCAGAGATTAACATCTTCGGGGAGCAAATCGGGGATAGCAGTATTAGCTTCATCTAATTTGTCCATCCTGAGAAAGACTTTTTGGTGGATAGATCTCCTACTTCTCATGCTTGTATTATCGGCTATCTGCAAAGGTGGTCTTGCTGGAACGGGTGGAATGTTCGCTGGAGGATGTAGCTCTTCTTCCTGTTGATAAAGAGCTTCATATCCGTTTATTCGCAAAAAGGATACCTGATCTCTTAAATATTGATGCGTTTTATGAGCATATTCCGGGTGCATATTATAACGGGGTTTCCGCGGCCTAACTACGAATCGCCCGTTATTCCTGTATTCCATATACGTATTAAAGTTTATGTTGTTTCCTATCAATTACTACTTCGGATTTTTACCGTCACTTATTCACTTAAAGAGAGAGAGAGGGGTGGGTAGGTTAAAAATAAATTCAGATAGTCCACGCCAAGATTTAAATTAACTAAAACAAAGTATCGAATTTATTCTTGAATAAAACATAACGTGCCATGCCAACTCGAACCGACATTTGTTATCTACGTAATCGCGAGTTCCGACAATCTTACCATTTTAAAAATTCCGAAAACCCAATGACAACAAAAAAAGGAAGAGGAGAATTATACCGTCGAAACTACATATATCTTCACAATTCTGGAGGTTATGAGATCATACTCTATAAACAATGAGTCTCAGCAAACAAGCCACATAATAATCAGGAAAAGAAACACTCGCGGCAATTAATAAGATCGGCGGAACTCCATGGTCGGAACACGTGGCTATCTTTTTCTCAAAATCAGAATTTACTTAACAAAAGCCAGTAGGACCATCGAGCATGCCAGAACACAAAATTTTATACCTGAGATTTCCAGTCTAATTCTCCTGATTCCATAGCCATTCTTATCTTCGTGAAGAAGTTGTCTACTTCGTTATCTGAGCTCGACATTTTGTTTTACTTTTCGATGAGTATAAACGAGATTGCAGCGCAGCGTCGAAAGGTTAGAACAAGAGTGGCAGATTAAGCTGCTTACGGAAATACAGAGAGGTCAAAATTCTAAAATCGGAGCGATTGTCCAATAAGAGACGTCACCTAGATCACGTGGGCAGACATCGCAAATTAAGTGAGTACACAGACTCGTAAATATTCGGGAGTGCACCCCGGTGTATAGCTATGATTAACTAATTTAGGCCTTCGGAATACAGGTGGCCGAATCAATTTACATACAGAAATTAGCGAATACAGAATCACACCGTTTGGGCAGCACTCCGGTGCGAGAGATTGGTTAGAGAGATAATTTACTCTCTCGTTGCGGGGTCAGGCCCCATGCCCGCTTGCGACTCTGCTTGCATGGTGGTCTCGGTCGTCCGTACGGTGGCGGCCTCTGGTTTGAGCGGGATAAGGTTCCCGTATTCAAATAGGTACAGTATCGTAGAATCTCCTATGATGGCAGGTTTGGCTCCGAAAGAAGGTATGAAAATAATAGGAGAACAGAAAAGTAAGTAAATGATAAGATAAGACCGTGAGTGTTTCCTGGTGGTGTTTCGGTGCTGACCCTTGCTCTAACGTCTCAAACGGGCTGATTCGAAAGTTTTCGGTTTTCTCGACAAATGGAGTTCTTTACGTGACCGACAATATCTACTACGTCACAATATTGACCCAACGATCGTGTAACCTCTGCATGAATCCTCTTCGCGCCGGTGAGCTTCTTTGCCAACAGGTAAGGATGTCCCTCCTGAGTTGGTCCGACCATTTAAATCGATGTTCTCGCGTTTGTCCGGGGCCATTGCATGGTCGTCGTCTCGGTTCGGTCCTATTACCATTCCCAACTGAACCATAACCTCCATCCGAGAGAGGCCTATTGTGGGTGGCACTTCGCGATACTGGTGACGTAACCGCATAATTCGTTGCATTGGGGAGTTAGCCCAAAGCAACGTGGCTGACTGCAAGATCCGGAGCTCTTGGGCGATAGGGTCGCCACATCCCTACGCTACCAATTATTCTTTATTATTATTATTATTTATGTAAATATGTGGGCACTATAATAATATATTAAAAAAGGTAGATTCGTTAAAACAAGGTTGGAGTAGTTTGTTTAAGTCAATTGTTATAAGAAGATGGTTAGATTGGTTTCATAGGTTAAGAACCCTAAAATCATCTACTGAATTCAGGCAACTGATGCTGATCCAACAGAGGTCAATAGTGCTGCGTCAAGTACACTCTAAACACGTAATATGACGAGGATTGTCAGAGAGGAAACGACCATTGTAAAGAATAATGTTAAGAGACTAAAGTAGTTCCACTAGTTTTTCCCCCGCCTATTTAATTTAAGATGGAGAGGTCCCTCTCTGGCACAAAATTTGTATTTCATAAAATTTCCTCGTACACGCAATTTAAAGAGGCAACGCAAGCATTAAAATCGTCCAATAGTACAGCATTAAAATTCGACGAAGAATCTTTGTCAAGTGAATATAAAACATTCTGTAACGAGTCAACACAAAATTCAGTGTCCGCAGCTGGTGAAAAATAAAGAGTCCCTATGTAGAGTGTATAGTTATCCTCAAAAACCAGCTTAATAAATAGCCATAAGTTGCTGACTTCCGATTGGCTGTGTGAGTAGGCTAAACTATTTTTAACTAGAGTAACCAGACTCCCACTACCTCGGCGCTTGCTTTTGTCCTTTATAGCAGGGCTATAATAAACATAGTACTCCCTCAGAAATCGAGGTAATTTCAGGCATTTATTTAATAAACCAGTTTCAACCTGGCAGATCACAGAATAATTGGTCAAACATTTCATTTGACTTTCATCTAAAATGAACAAGTTGCTAAAGCCACTTATATTCCAGTAGTATTCTCTGAAAGGCTCACCAACAGATTTCACAACAATTTGATTATTGATAAGTCATTCAGAGGGACGGTTAGGAGCTTGGCTAGAAGATGTGGTAGCAGCAACTTGAAATCGAAATTTTCCAAGTTGCCATTCTTTGAAGGGGCTTCCTTCCTTTTCCAGAACAAATCCTGCTTCCTACATGTATCCAGGGTCACCAAAGTCGACCCGACATTAACCAGCTGTGAGTCGCCATTTGTAACAGGTGAACCGGCTCTGTTATTATTTTCCGTTTGAAGAGACCCATCGACGAATATGATTCGTCGAGAAGGCTTGCTGCGCTTGTCTATTTCTTCCTGACTTATATTGTTCAAGTCCTCTAGAGTTTAGTTGATATTACTAATGCATACACCTGATCCGGTAATGCGGGAATTGAGGCCATTCTTTGAGGATTATCTCGTTTCGGACTTTGTCCATCAGTGTTTTTCCGCATATTGTGCGTAGAGGTTTCATGTCAATCGCGTTATCTTTCCCATAAATCATACAATCAGAACGATTTTTTACAAATATCTGAAAAGGGGAGAAAAAACGTATCTAAGTCGTTTTTGGAACATACATCTTGCTTTTTCATTCATAATCAAACCGACCCCTTGACTATGGTTTCTCGTAATTCTCTTATCTTAAGATCATTCCCCCCCTAGCATTCCAGACACCCAGTCTCCATTCAACTCGAGCTTTACGTTTACCGTGTGTATGCATTTCGTCAATCAAAGTTTCAGTCCCTTCCGAGGCTATTTTATTGTTTGTATTATTCATTGTTTAGATTGTACATCCAACTACCACCTTTATGCGCGAAATTTGTTTTGCGAGTCGAAATCATGTCCAAGTTAAGTAGTGATTCGTCGTATGGTGGAGAGTCTAGTTGTAACGTCAGTCCCACCAAAACTTCTGTTACGGGAGGGGGGGGGGGG
>CAKNYM010002656.1:0-11823 GCA_932195095.1 Andricus curvator | reverse complement strand
AGTACTCGGCTCGGTGCTGCCACCTACGATTAGTTTTGCAGAATGAATCTCATTGTAAATAGTTGGACATAATGAAGCGATGAAATTGTACTTGTGAAAGCTAATTGTTGACTAATGTTACAGAAGTGAAACAGGAAAACAAGAACAATCACACAGAATTTGATTTCACGTACTTGAGAAGAAACCTGAAGAAATACATGTTATACCCTCAAGACAGCGTGGGGTTAAACGACAGAAAGTACAGCTTATTTTGGCCTACAAAAACTTGAGAATGATTTGAACGTCAGAAAAAGAGTTGCTGTTTCACCTAATATGCACGTGAAAATATATTTAGACAATAAAATTATGCCGCTTACGGAATTTATAACTGTTGTTAGTATTGAGCAGTTTATTGCACTTTTGAAATGTGTAGATGAAATTTCATTACCATATTATTGAATTATTTGGTTATACGCGTATGTATCAATGATAATTTATGTTTTTATCAATTATAATTTTGTTTGTATTTTTTTATGTCAAGTATTATACGTACTTTGCGTCAAATATTCTATAAACTTTGCTTTAAGTATCATACGTACTTTCCATCAAATATTTTGAAACTTTGTAACTTAATCTTTTATTTACACCTTTATTGGGAAAACGTTAGATTTGCTAAAGTTATTTTATTTTTGAATAATTTGTAAGTCGACTTGCATAATATTTACTTGATTGCAGGTGATACGCTGTACATTTACTTTCAATGGTATAAATAAAACATTAAAACTATATGAAAAACGAGATTCTTTATTAGAAATCGAACAATGAACGTTCGTCGAGAGGGGATACTTCTTTTTTAAATTTAAAATATCCCTTCAGTATCTTTCTTTGGTACCTATATTCATATCTCTATTGCATTCGTTTGGCACTTTGAAAATATCCCTTTTTTTACATTTTTGAACATATACTGTGTTATACATTTAATAGATCACGACAGAAGAAGTTATTAGTAACGCTTTTATGACAGAGAATTACTATTTACATTAACACTAATTTTCTTTGTCCTTTAAACTTGCTGGTTTCGCAATGACAGTCTTGCATTTCTTAGCTTTAATTTTTATCCTAGTATCAGATGGATTTGTTATGTCAGACAGAGCCTTTCTTTCTCTCTTTCGGCCGGCTTTGCAGCAATTTTTGGCTGTGCCGATTTGAAGTTGTTGGAAACCTCGTTTTTAGCGTTGCTTTGACTCGGTACATCGGGAGCGTACGCCAGCTTAGTCAGTTTTATTTTCTCGCGAGTCTTCTCTCTTTCTATTGAATCATTCTTATTTGCCTGCTTGCAGAGAAAGTACATTCTCATGGTTAAGTAAAAAATGATTATCCTGCGTGTTAGTGATTTTGAGTGATCGATACAACCAATCAGCTACGTTGATGGTAGCGTTTCTATGGCATTCGTGACAGCGAAAAGTGTTTCTGCGTTCAAATCTTTTGTAGAAATGTTTATGACTCTCTGGAATTTTTTCTTTCGTTGTATCAAGAATGAGTGAACACCTACCCTGTTCGCAAATATTTTTTTCTTTAAAGTTGATAAATCTACATGCCTTCCTAGCAACAAAACCAGACATGTACGTGAGGACATAATCTGAGGTGGAACAAGCAAAATAGTTATGATCTTCAAGGAGAGTGGTACCGTGTTGTAGGCGATCGCAATTAATTCCTTTATCGATGATTATATCGATCTGATTGGTCCACTCTTGCCACGTTTCGTCCGCATTTGTGATGTCCTTTATATTCAGAAGGACGTCTAGTATCTCGCCTCCAGAAATATTGCTACCTTTTGGAGGTTTAACTAAGGAGTACGTTGACACAAGGCGGTACATTTTTATGAAAAGGATGGAGTCTGGATGATCATTAGATCCACAGCAATCTCTCATCATACCAAAGAAGCGCTGAAATCAATAATTTATAAATATTACAAATAATTTGATGTCTTCAATTAACAAATTAAGTGATATTTACCTCCAAACTGTCCTGGTTCAATCGAGCAGTCATAAGGTACAGAAAATTACAGCTTTTACAAGAAATTTGCATATTTCTAATGCAGCTCGCAATGATACTAGCAGACCGTAGCAGGTTGAATCTGTTAAAAATTCGTGGCCATTGCGTTTCGCTTCATCTTCCCACACATCGAGATAGACAATCAATTCTTCGATTATCTAAAAAAAACATAAAGCATTGCAACTGCTTTTTTCGTAATTATAGATTACACAGATTAATAATATCTGTTTCAGAATATTACCGAATAACCAAACAAGAGAAGAATAAATAATATTAACAAATTCAAACTCAACTTACTTTCCACATATCGTTGCCAGGTTTTAAATTGTTTATTGGGGTTCGACTATTCATGATGGTTATAAGGGACTTTATTCTTCGAGAGAATTGAATTGATGGTCCGCAGTTGACTAGATCGGAATGCATGTCACGCATTAGTTCCATTGCATCCGCTAGACCAAAGAACTGAAATTCTAGCGAGAACAGTTGTCAAATTGAAGAGTAAATAGGTAAACAAAATAATAAGTAAAGAACACTTACTTGAAAAGCTAATGCCACATTCATTTTTTTTTAAATAAAGTGGATTCAAATGCTCATTTCGCAATTTGAAATTGACTTTCAGGTTAAAAGCATTCTCGTCCTCTATTTTGAGCAAAGCGTACCAATGGTTCAACGAAATAGTGCCGTTGGGCGTCCAGAAAAGGAGGATTAATTTTATTATTTCAGCTACTTAGAAATATTTCTCTCTCGTACACACATTTCGAAACTCGTTAATATTATGCATATTAATGTTTCAGTGTCCTTACCCAAATTCCAGCATTTTTGTCCCGATCCTTGTGCGTAAGGAAATTTCGCAGGCATTTGATCAAGTGAGGGAAATCAGAAACGAACCATAAACGGCGTGTGGGATCAACATGTTCGATACTCACGTTCTCTTTGGTGATACCGAACATTTTCCACATATTCCGGTTCCATGAGGCTCCATCAGTTACTACTGCATCAACTTGTAGTCCAGATTTTTCCGCCAATGCTATACACTCAATGATGAGTTTGTGTAAAACAGTTCCCGTTGCGCTTCCTTTACTTAGGATGCAACCAAGGGTTTGGACCCATTTCCCCTTAAAAGGTTGGAACAGGAATACTAATGCATGATCTCCTTTTTTCCCCTTTTCGTGTTCCGGCATGTACTTTCCTAAATCTGTAAATCCATCGACTTGCAGCTTACTGCGATTAAAAGCCAAAGCTTTCGACAGTTTCATTTCGTCAATAAGCAAAGTACCTGCAATAGAGGCATAAAAGAGAATCATGCGCGACAATAGCGTTATCTAACCATTATTATATGTACCCCGCACTTCATCTTCTTTCATTCTTCTCGTCTTCTCCGCTATTATTTCAAAAAGACTTGTTTGAAACCCATATGATCCACCGATACGTTTCATGTACTTGCTCAATGTAGTTATACACGGAAGGACGAGTATGCGGTTTTTTCGTAAGTTTTCATAAGCTTTCTTTCTTTTAATACGAAGAAGTAGGCACTCGTATATCCGCTGTGTAGTGTACCTCATTCCTTGCATATTTTGACATTTCGATGCCTGAAAACAAGCTCGAACAGAAACCTGTTCGTTGAATGATAATTCTGAAATTGCTTTTTCCAAGGCATTTTCGTTTGCTTGAGCACACTTTCGTCTTAAATCTTTTACAGTTTCTTTCTGCTTTTTGTCCTGCAAAGGAATATGACGATTTTTCAGCTATTGGTGAAATATAAAAATTAAAGGGACTGTATACAATATTATGTTATCAGTTTTACCTGCTCTTTCAACCGGTTGGTCTTATAATGAAGCTTACTGCAATGTACACTAAGATTCTTTTTCTTCTCTTTGGATATCCTGTTTTTCACTTCCGATGAGATCCTTTTTTATAATTTCTTTGATGTTTATTGCATGGAGCACATGGGAGAACTGGTCGACCAAAACCTTTAGTTACAAAACCAAGACAAGCGTCTCCTCTGGAATGAAAAACAATTATTTTTTAAATGCATTCCTAACTTCTGGCTTTATTTATTACTTCGTCTTTATGTTCTTATTCTTACGCCTCCTTTGACTGACAGTCTGATTTCATGCAGGGTAAAATGCGGGCAGCTTCCTTAAACAAATTACGCAGATCGCTCCAGCCTACTACACTCTTAAATTTCGATAAAACAATCTTTTTTCCTTCTATGAACACCTACAATTAAAGTTAGGATACGACATTTTAAAGTACAACTTATAATAATACACTTTCAAAACGAAGATTAAAAACTTGTACATCAAGTCATGGAATTTTATAAAAGGCACTGTGAATGCCTGTCGAGAATAATTAATTTAACAAATTTTTTAAATTCCATTCATAAAAGAGTATATTAAAAATGTCACAAGATTTAAATTCTGATCTTTAAATATCAATAGTCAGGAAAACAAGAGAAAATTAGGAAAAAGACAGGGAATTGTCCGAAGACACCCCACTAATGATCTTAAACTGGAATTTGGAAGTACAATCACAGAAATTGTATACAAGTTAAAATACAGTGTAATTTGAAGTGACATTGCAAGAGATGAGATAAAGTTTTTGGCTGAACATGACGCGATTCTACGTTAAGAAACACATTCAATGGAATTCTTTGCTTTCATAAAATATTCCGGGTACTTTTTGTGGGTATTGAAATACGTACATTTAACGTCAGGTCCTCAAACAAAGTTATTACTCTTTCTTCACTAGATAGATCTCCCTTCCAATGAGACCACCTTATACAGTTCCTCTGTGAAACATTAGCTATCCAGGTACTACCCAAAAAAGGGGATAGTTTTTGATTATTACCTACTGCACTTACGAGTTCTTGGAAAAGGTTATTTGTTTTCATGAGCTTTGCATTTACAACAGCATCTTCATCAGTCATAAAGTCACTCGATACTTTTCGTTTTAAGGCCCTTTTCATTGGCTTCTCTTTTTCAGCTTGAGAAATTTTCTTCTGTTTGATAGTAGTCTGATATTCTAATTTCTGTGCAGCTTCAAATTTTTTTTCTGTTTGGCGATAGTCTCGTAGTCTAATTTCTGTGCGTAATTCAATTTCCTCATCTTTTCATTTCTGGGAATCTTTGACGGAAAAATCGTTGGAACCGCATTATGGCGTAGTGCAGAACGTTTAAGGAGCACTTGGAAGGCTTCACCACCAAGCTTATACTCTGTACGCTCTAGCTCAATGTCAGTTTCTTTAAAATGAAGAATGCAAAGTAAGTCATTGGTAGCGAAATCATCGACACCGAAGCGTAATAAGATCCTTTGCCATTCTCGCAACTGCGCCTCTTTCATAAATAAAAATATAAGCAGATAATTAATTCTGAACAATTACAGCGTAATTTTTATTGTAATCACAGCAAAGTTATACATGAAAGAAAATTTATTAGATATTTATTATACGTACAGTGAGAGGTCTAAACATTCGATGTGGATGTTTCTTATCCCAATACTTTGTACCGAAACCCGGTACGCGACAAGCCATATTGCTAAGCAAAAAAATATATTTCAAAGATTATTTTCAACACTCCCGAATAAGAGTACGATGCTCTAGAATTTAACACATTGTAATCCTTTAGCCCGACTTTTTTTAATACAACTTTTAACCCATTGAATTAAAAAGATTGTAATTTAAAAAAAAGAACATTTTTTAATATACAGAAAGATTTGACTGTTTGTATTCATAATTAAATTGTCTTGCATCGTTAAAATTTTAAAGAAATAAATTTAAATATTGAACGTTACAATTTCAATTGTTCTATTTAAAATTTGTTTTAATTTTCAAGTGAAATTGTTGAATTTCGATGTATGAATGAGAATTGAACAAATATAAATTTTGAAAAATTTGAGTAAGTTCAAGAGATATTTAGTAGTTTGAAAAGATTCCAACTCAATTTAAAAATTGATAAGATTTCAAAAAATTTGAAACAAAATGTAAATTCCTGGGACAATTTCTAATGATGTTTTGTTTTGAAAACTTAATTGTAGGAGAATATTTTTAAAAATATTCAGAAAAATAAAAAAATTTTATTAACATTTCTAGGAAACTTTAAAATTAGTATTTATTCTGATTTATTAATTTCAAGAAAATATTTTTCAAAAATTCAAATAATTTCCAAAATTGTCAAAAGTGAATCTGCAAGATTATATTTTATTTATGCTGTTACTATTTATGTTGTTTATGTTTTAGTTATGTGTAATTTATTGAACATTTTAATTACAAATTTTTGAGGCTTTAATTTTATAAGTATTTAATTATTATTGCAATTTTATTATTTATTTAATTATTTAATTTAAAATAAAATCTTCTACGTATCATACAAGACTAGTGAGAAAAACAACCAATTTTAACGAATTTTAATTTTTAAAGTTTGAAATTCAAAAGAGTTCCACATTGAGTGTTTTAATTTGCAGTTTAGTTTTTATACCTTCAAATGACAACATTTTTATCTTTAAGAGTTCGAATATTTTAATTTCAATGACCGTGACAAATTATTGTGAACCAGGAATAAACCGGGAAATCACCAGGAATTTTTTTCCTGGATTAAAACGGCTACCCTGAATTGCCTATTCAGTAGAACGTTTCAATTGATACCTAATTCATAATGGTAGGGTGTGAGAATACATTTTCTATTTTTACAGTTGTGGCAAAAACACATTTTATATACTTTTCATTTTTTTGAAGGTGGGTTATCATCAAATTGATATATTTATGCAATTCATCCAGACGAAAGGAGGTTACGCTCTTTAGGTTACTCTTTCTTATTTTAGCGATCAAAAGACCAACTTCGTAATCTAATTCTATACTTACCACTTTTATGATGAACTCCTTTTGTAAGCTTAAAAAACTCTTTTTATAAGTGTATATAAGTAACTTTTTCATGCGTATAATTCCTTTCACAACACGAAAAAAATTGCCGGTTGCAAAAAGAAAACAAACTCTCCTAACATGCTAAACATACTTTATTCTGTTCACTTTAAAACGTTGCCTCACTCGCTTTTTTCCTGTGCGTGAGAAGAGGACACGGTGCGCTTGCGCACTCACAAAAGAGTGATTACGACTTACAGGCCTGGCACTTACGGTGCCATTGCTCCTAACAGATTCGAAAAAGTTTCCCATAATGGTGCATTTATACCTCTGTCCGCCCGACCGGTGCAGACAGAAAAGTCATAAGAGTAAATGAGATAGAGAGTAATTTTCATCCAATTTTCCGCTCTCTATCTCTTTTACTCTTATGGACTTTCTGCCTGCAGCGGGCGGACGGACAGAGGTATAAATGCACCATGACAGTTCCGTCATCTTATTATTCCTTCGTGGGTATACCTCAGCGAATCAGAACTTAAAATGGCGGCGTCTGGCTAGGACGCCCTACTGTCTCTGAAACCTCTGAACCCCTAAAGACAACTTCTCTCTCTGATGCACTATTACACGTTTCCCCACAGCGTTAGGGCCCGAGCACAATGGAGACCCGAACCCGAAGATAACTCTGTCCTTTTTTACCGTAGCTACGGTAAAAAAGGACAAAGTTATCTTCGGGTTCAGGTTCCGTGTTCGGGTCTCCATTGTGCTCGGGCCCTTACCCGCGTTACCAGTCCATTCTGTCCATTTCTATATGTGATGCACATGATCCAAGAAGCTATGGTATCCATGGTATCGCCATGCGCAACTAAAAAAAAGTGAAATTCGTACAGCGACCTCCATTTTTAAAAGGACGTCGAGCGGGAAGTTTAAAGCAGGTTCAACGCTGCATGTGTTAATTTGCAGAAAAAACTCGAAAACAGAAATAATAAATAAATAATCGTATAAAGCTAAAATAAAAATCGGGAACATATGTCTTATATTTATAAAGAGTATAAAATGTAAAAGAGCGTGCTATTAAAAAATTTAAAGTGCTTCTTTGCAACATATTTGAAGAATTGTAATCCCATACTATTCACACTATCGATTCTGAAAAGAGCGAAGAGAGTTTAAAAATTTTCTTGTATTGTGCTTTTTATTACAGAAATCATTATAAATAATTTGTACTAGTTGTGCACAGTCGGATAAAGTAATGGTTTTATTATTTACATTACATTATTACAAATTCTAATAAATAATTAATAATGACAAGTAATTAATAATAACAAAAAAAAATTAATTAATACTTAATAATTATAAACGAAATAATTAATCGATAATGTACAATTATTGTAATTATCATTATAATTACTGTATAATTATTGTAACAGCAAACATAGTAAAAAATATGAAGAATACAATACCAAATATCTCAATAATTATTAATTTTATGATACGTAAAATTATGATACATAAATCAATTATAATTATTGTAATTATCAATTATAATGATTCGTATTAATTACTATTAAAAATGTTGTTCACAGAAAGTGTTGCCAGTTTAACTATAGTTTTTATCATTGAATGTATTTTTTGTATAATATTATAATAGCAAACACAGTGAAAATGTGAAGAATACAATACTAAATATACTTTTATAATTAAATTTTTTATGACTTTCATGATTTATTTAAGGGTGTAGCAAAAAAGATGTATGAATGGCAAAAACAAATTATGTTAAGCCTGTCTTGATTATTTGTAACGTACGTAGAGTTCTTAAATGCCCAAGAATTTATGTTGAGCAAATGCTCTCGAGAATATGCTCATTAAAGAGAATTTAAAGCACTTATTGTGTAAACAAATATATATCATAATTAATATATGTATTTTTACAAAAACATTCTAGAGTGAAAAAAAACATATACTTTTTTCAAATTACAGAGTTGCTGCAGGTCAGATAACCTGACTAACCTGACGAGTTAGGGAATTTTCGATAAATTAAAGTTGAAATTAATTTTATCGTTATGGTTAAAAATCGCAACTATTTGGTTGAGAATTAATCTGTTTTGCTTGAAGATGCAAACCATTTTGTAGAAAATTCATCTTTTTTGGTTGAATTCAACTATTTTTGGTATAAAATTAAAATCCTTTTTGGTTAAAAAATAAATTTTCACGTTTTTCGTTGAGAATTTATCTTTTTTAGTCGAAAATTCAATTACTTCGTTGGAAGTGGAACTACTTTGTTAAAAATTCATTTATTTGGTTGATGATTCATCATTTTAGTTGAAAAACTTTTATTTTGTTCAAAATTTAATTATTTTCTTGAAAATTATGTTCTCTAGATGAAAATTAATTGCTGTAACTGAAAACTTAACTCGTGCATGTTTGGTTCATAATTTATCTTCTCATGTTAAAAAAATATATATAAATATAAATAATATAATATAATACTAATAATAATATAATAATATAATATATTATAATATATATATATATATATATATATATATATCGCTAACGGCGATACCACGGTGAAAACACCAGTTCTCGTAAGATCACTGAAGTTAAGCATTGTTGGGCGCGGTTAGTACTTGGATGGGTGACCGTTTAAGAATACTGCGTGCTGTTGGAAATTCCTTTGAAAATTAAAACATTTGGTTGAAAATAAGATGTTTCTTATTTAGAATTAATTTTTTTTACTGAAAATGTAACTTCCATTTTTTGTCGAAAATTTATCTTTTTCCATAGAAATTAATTCTTGTTGGTTGAAAATTATACTATTTCATTGAAAATTTATCTGTTTTCGGTGAAAATTGAACTATTGGTTGAAAATCCGAAATATTAGTTGAAATTTCACCTTCTTGGTTAAGAATGAATTTCCTTGGTTGAAAATTAATTTGTTGGAAATTTCGTTCGGTTTTTAGTTGAAAATTTATTCTACTAACTGAAAATTATCCTACTTTATTTTTGGTAGAAAATTTATATTTTTAGTTTGAAATTCATGTATTTGGTTAAAAATTGAATTTTTTTAGTTGAAGATTCTTCATTTTACTTAAAAATTCACTTTAACTATTCTATTTTTTGTGGGAAATTTACCTTCTTTGATAAAAATGTAATCTTTTTCATTAAAAAATTATCTGTTTAGTAAGAAATTCAACTATTATATTTTTTGTTAAGAATTCCTTTCTCTCACTGAAAAAAAACTGGTTGAAAAATAGTTTTTTTCTTGATAGAAAATTCATCTTTTGGATAAAAAAATCCACTATTTGGTCAAAATTTCATACTTTTGGTAAAAAATTCATCATTGTGATTAAAAATTAATTTCTTTGCTTGCAAATTCGTTTCTTTTTAGTTGAAAATTATTTTTTTAACTGAAGATATAACTATTCCATTTTAGCTTCAAAATTTATAGTTTTAGTTGAAAAATAATTAATTTGGCAAAAAACTCGTTTTTTTTTAAATTCACTTTTCCGACTGCAAATTGCAGTATAATATTTTTCATTTGTAAATTCATCTTTTTTAGTTTAAAATTGAATTATTTTGTTGAGAATTAATTTTTTTGGTTGAAAATTGATTGTCTTAACTGAAAATTTAATTCTTCTATTTTTGGTTAAAAATAATTTTTTTTTTATAAAAAAAAACTATTTTGTTGGAAATTCGTTTTTTTTGGTTGAGTACTTATTTTTCTGACATTTTAGGTATTCTAATTTCAGTTGAAAATTCGTTTCTTTGGTTGACAATTTATCTTTTTGACTTGAAAACACAACTAAAAAGTATTTTAAATATATTTAGAAACAAAATTTATTTTGCATAACATTATTATTATTCTACGTGTATGGTTGGTTTTATACCTAGAAGAATTTAGAAATTGGGATATTGTAGCAATCCTAAATAAGGCACTGTTTAATGCGAATACATTTTTTTTATTACTTTGATTTTTGTATCATTCATATTTAGCATCCTTTCCAATTTGATGCGATACCTTTCACCGCGAAATTTAAATAATGTAATTATTATGAATAAAAGTATAAAATACGATTTTTGAAATTCTAATTCAAAATGCTCATTAAATTCTTAAAGCAAATAAAGGTCGAGCATATTCTCATGCTCGTGAGAATTTCTCCGAGCACTTAAACTGTTTCGAACATTAAACGTACGCACATAATTTCGAACAATCCACCAATTTTAGTACACACATACGAACAACGGCCATACCACGCTGAAAAAACCAGTTCTCGTCCGATCACTGAAGTTAAGCAGCGTCGGGCGCGGTTAGTACTTGGATGGGTGACCATTCGAGAATACTGCGTGCTGTTAGCCCGTCGTGGGTGTGGTGAGCCCACACTTGTAGTTATTTACTACAAGAAACTATCCACCTAGAAACACTACCCGAATCGGGTAGTGTCACGCCTACCCTGAAAGGGAAATGGCTTAATGGTATACTACCACATAATCTCTCCTAGTAATTAATTTTTCATCACATTATTGGAAGATTTTCAATATCAAACATATTTCGTCCCAAGCATGTTAACTCGTAGAGAATTTTCGTGGTAAAAATACGTTTGTAATAAAGATTTATTTTATTGACAACACAGTAAATCCCAGGGATATTATAAAACTATAAAAAGGGATAAAACTATGTTTCTTCAAGAATTAAAAGAGGTATTAACTACATTCTTATTATCTACATTTAAGTATCTAAGTATGAGAAATGCTGTGCTACATCATAACGTGAAATAATTTCAATCATATTTAGGAAAGCGTCTCTGCGTTGTCATGGTAACCAATATGGCTGTCGCTGTACGAGACGCGGCTTGAACGTATTTCCTACCCCCAAGTGGCGGGACCGAAGTTTCTTGGATCATGTGTGATGTATCTCACCTATGTGGTAATAAAGGTGCTTA
>CAKNYM010002650.1:0-19629 GCA_932195095.1 Andricus curvator | reverse complement strand
TTTTGTTTTTAGGTATTGCAATAGGAGCATTTTGTGGTGTTTGTCCAAATTTGATCGTTGAACTTTTGTTTTATTTTCAGGAATTCTATACATTAGCTTGATTATTGGACGTTAAATGGTATTTTTATTTTAATTTTCTTATTTTTCTTTAATAATATTTAATATTAATTTTTCATTCAGTAAATAATACTTTATAATTTATTCTATAAAGTTTTGTCGCCAGGAAAATAAAATTCAATTAAATAAATATACATAAATATTTGAATACTTTTGTAAGACTGTATTGTTAACCTGGGTACTTAAAAACAATAAATAGGTACTTAAAAATAAGTTTGATGATATTAAATTAGAAATATATTTTTTATCTCTAAAAACACATTTATCGTAAGATAAAAAGTCTTATCTTGTATTTGTTGGGAACAGGTATTATTTAACTTTCATAAATGTGTTGTGTTTTTTTAAAACTATTTATAATACCTACTTATTATAATATAGACTTTAAATAAATGTTTTTTCATGATATTACTCCTTAATATCTAGGTTCTTAGTCATTGTCCTATAGTTAAAAGTCCAGATATTGAGTTTTCATATGAATTTTTCTCCATGGAGCATTTAAATATACACGTCAAAATTAAACTTTATCGATTTTATCGCATCCGCGGATGAATTTTCAAATAAAAAAACTAACAGTATAAACATAGATTCCAGTGAGTCAAAAGCTCTGTTCATAGAACGTTTTTTGAGCCGATGCTTCAATTATCAAAAATATTTTCCTTGCTTTTCTTTTCTGTTATGTTAGATAATAGATACTATGAAATGCAAAACTTTTGTATATATTAATATTAATTTTATATTTTAATGCAAAAATTGCGTGAGACAAAAAATAATAATCGCCTGCTTGTTTCGCGCCTGTTTTTGGTCTAATCCGATAAAATCTAATTAAGTTCAGTTTCCAACAAAATGTACCTGAAACTCTTGAATGAATCTTTAAAGAAAAAACAATTCACCAGTGCACCAGCTGTTCGTTTAACTATTTTTGTGCCTGAATCTATAAAACATTTCATCCCTTATTGCCTTCAGAATTTGATTATATGATATTTATAAATTCTCTGAGTGCTCGGAAGTACAATTAAATTATAATGCAGCAAATGAAATGTTAGTTGACATCACAAATGAGGTGAATACTTCATTTGAAACTGAAAACTATTTTTGCATTCTGATTCGGATCCCTGTTCCTGGCTTCATGATCAGCTTGTGAAACAACCCTATTATTAAACCGGATTGGAGAAAGCGAGTCATGGATCATTGGGTAAAGAGACGATTTAGAAGATAAGGGGTAGTTTCCCTCGAAATGAATAGTTTCGATTTCGTACAAATTTACAATTCCGTGAAAACCTTAGCAATCTCTTTAGTATCAAATCATTCATCGGTGATGTTGGGTGATATTAAAACTGGGAGTAAAAGTTGCTAGAGGTCGTAAAGTTGTAATGAATAGCCATTTCTTGTAGGATTACCTCAGTTTTATTTCTTTCAGGCATCCAAGTTGAATGAAATTTGAACTCTAAATCAATAGTAATTTAAAAGCGATTCAACTTTAGAAAAGTTGGAATTAATGTTCGCAAATTAAAACAGGGTTACTAGGAGAACCTGATTTGGAAATTCCCGGACTTTTTCCTGACCAATTTTTTATTTTCCCTTGACCGTTATACATTTTTTTTCAGGTATAAAGACAACCTTACACCTGGGAGATGTTAATGCAAAAAAGCGTTTGTTTCTAAATTTATTAGAAAATGTTTAATGGCAACAGTCATACAAAATCTTACTGTTTCTTATGAGGGTGGTGTGGGGAGGGGCATTCAAAGATCTTATGTAAGAAAAATTGTTGCTGAAGAAAATAGTAAATGCACATATATTATAACTTAAGGGGTATTTAATTTTTAACTAGATATTTGATTTTTCAACCAGAAAGATGATTTTCCAATCAAGAAGATTAATTTTTTAAAAGAAAGACGAATTTTCAACAAAATACATGAATTTTCAACGGAACAGTTGAAGGTTCAATTCAAAATTATAAAGTTTGAACAAAAAATGGAATAATAAAATTTTTACGTAAAACATTTAATTTTAAACCAGGAAAAGGAATTTTCTACAAAATAATTGAATTTTCAACCAAAGATATGAAACCTAAATAAAAAAATGAATTCACAACAACAAAAATGTAATAGTTGATATTTCCACCAAAAAATACTTCAATCTTAAATCAGAAAGAGTTGAATTCACTTAAAAAAGACGAATTTCCAAGAACATAGTTGAATTCTCAACCAAGACAGATTTTTCAGCCAATAAAGAAAAAATATTTAATCTGAAATATTGAATTACAGAAAAATGCTTTACCTAATTTGTTGATCACCACTAAACTTCAACTTCAATTTACCGAAAAGTCCCTGACTCTTTCAGGGCTTCCCTGACATTTCCTGACTTTCCCTGACCAGTTTTAAATTATATGACTATCCAGAATTCCCAAACCTGTATCAAGCTTGTAAAGGAAATTGTTGATTTTCATTTCATTGTTTAATTTCCATTATTTTTTAGGGTTGCGTAGCCCTGGGCAGAAATCCTTATAGTTTCGGTTGGGTGTCCGTTTGTCCGTCGCACTTTTTTCCCGAGAGGGGAAATAAGGGAGGGGATGCATGAGAAATGCGGGAATCGGGGAGTAGGAGGAGTAGGGGAAGGGGTATTTCGTAAAGTTATGAGTAGGGAAGTGAAGGGAGGGGGTGTATAGGAAGTGAGGGGAAATGATGGGAGGGTTTGTATCGCAAGCGAGAAGATGAAGGGATGGGAAGTAGAGGAAGCGATGGTGAGTATGGTGGAGGAAGTGAGGGGTAGTGTGGGAAGTGATTCGAGGGGAAGTGATGCGAGGGGAATCGAAGGGGGTGAAGACATGGGAAGTAGGGTAAGTGAGGGGTGAGGTAGTAGGGAAGTGACGGTGAGCAGGGTAGAGGAAGTAGGGGGTAGTGGGGGAAGTGATGAGAGGGGAATTAGAGGAGGCATAAATACTTAAAGGAAGAGGAAGTGAAGAGGGAGATTTGAAGAACTTAACTAACATCTTAATAGGCTACGAAACCTTTTTTTGTGGGCGCGCGGCGCTCACTTTGACTTTTTTTTAATGTTTGGAGTTGATGAAGCCTAGAAAGTTGAGATTTATGTGAATGAAATCGTATGAGACAATCTTAACCACAAGTGGTTCCTTTTTTGCAACTAGGCGGTCACCACTCTTGACGATCACTCTCAGGCTCAGGAAGCTGCTAACAACACAACCGGAAACGGATCCGTAGCGACTGGGGCGATACAGTTGCTCTGCAGCCTCATCGGTGAAGTGCCTTTCGAGAAAACCACCCTTCAAGCTCGCCTGCAGGACATCGTCGGGTGAGTCTTATTTTCCCTGTTTCTCGTACACAAGAGTTTAATGCTCTCAGGACACGATAAAGAGCGATCACTCTCTCACTTGTCACGAAGTTACTTTACTTTGCCAAACTCAAAGACTCATCGACTATTCCCTCAAACACACCCACTATATTTATCTAATATCAAACAAAGGGAAATCTTTCTCTAATTCTGGCTCATTCTTCCTTAGTTTTACTTCAACTCCAATTTAAAAAGTTTTTATGACTCTCAAACATTTTTCTTCTATGTGGGAATTGCTTTCATTCAGCAATGAAGATCTCACCAAAAACATCTACGATGCAAAAAATTCCACCAAGTAAAAACTTATCAGTACAATCAATATAGTTTGTGAAATAAAAGTTTCCCAAGTACCTATTTCTAAAAGATATATAAATTATTAAATTGATGAAATTGTTTTAAAGGTCACCTAACGATTCTTCTTATTTTCGACCTAAAATATTCAGGTGTCCCTAAAAAAATATTAGCAAAAAACGGGGATAGACAAGCACCTTTTCAGTGAAAGTTGTGTCAAGCTATAGACATGAGAAGTGACATTGACCAAGTTTTTCCAGCATTCTTATTGAAAAACTAATAACTCAAATAGATTTTCTATATAAGATAAGCGTAAAGGTAAACTCGGGGAACGTTTATCCGCTGTTGAAAATCCACTTAAGTTATTGGTTTTTTATTGAGAAATGACAATGCTGAGAAATATATTGGCTATTTTACGTCTGATACATGTCCTTAAATTCAAAATTGCACCTCATTAGATTCCTAATTTTTGAAATTATTTCTTGAATAATTCAAATGATAAATGTTGGCAAACTTGGGAAATTACCAAGAATTTTTTCTGAGACTCAAGTAGCCACCCTGAAAAATTTTGCTAGAATGAAAATTTAAAGTCAACATTTCTCTTTAAAAAAAGGTTTGCTTTTAGAAAGTTTCTTTTTGTTATTAAAAAAAAGCTAGTGTTTCTTCTTTAACTTTTTTTTTACCTCGTCAAAGAGAAAGAGTTAATCTTAGTTTCTGGACCACCTCCGATAGATAAACAAGAAACAGTAGAATTTGACTGGGGCAAGTCGACAAGTTTTGACTAGTGACACGAGGCAGAGTGTTTTCGTTGCAGCGTTGCGATCCGATCTGCGTCTCTGGGACAAACCACACCTGGGTCAACTTCCTCCTCGAGGACCTCCCAAAACGTCGTGTAACCCTTTTGCGTTTTTGGTTCCGATTACACCAAGTATCCCCTGCTTCCTTCTTCTCGGCTTTAACTTTTCTCTTCCTCTTTCCCTCTTTCTCACTCTCCAATGACTATTCCAATTCGATCTTATCTCAAAGCAAGACGCTCGTGTTTGCGTAGGTGGAAAACCTCGAGGCCTTCGTTTTTTAACTTCTTGCAAAAAAAAAGGAAGAACAAGAATCTCGAATTTTTTGTCAACCCGCTGGTACCGGAAATTCCCTGCGCAATGAAACAAGTGATTTCAGGTCCTTCATATATTCCCATATTATGCCTGAGAATTTCTGATACCAGACGTTCCCAGGAACTTTTCCGATTCTTGAGAATAGAGAGATTCTTGAGTATTTTCCGAAAGCTATAAATTAATTTGTAGTGTTTCCTTTCTTAAAAAATCGTGGGGAGCAGGGTGGTCACAGGTCAGGGAAAACCTGGAAATCAGGGAAAAGTTAGGGATTTCGAAAACTAAGGGAAATCCCATTTTTATATTCACAGGGCTTTTAGAGCACTATAAAAATAATCACCAAGGTTATGAAAGTTACAGAAAAGACCAAAATTTTCAATTTTGAATATCTGTTAAGTTTTTTGAATTTTTCAAAAATTATTTGACATGGAATTGAGTAAAAAGAATATAAAAAAGTAAACATAAAAAATAAATAGTGATTCGAAATGATAATTTGGTTAGATTTTTTTTTACTCAAAAATCTTTTTTGTTGAAAATTTGTCATTTTTTTTTTAAATTCGTCTCTTTTAGTAGAAATTTCACCTTTTTTTATATCAATTAAGCATCACAGTTTTTGTTGAGAATTCATCTTTTTCTGTTAAAAATTCAACTATTTGCTTAAAAATTAACTTTTTTGTTGAAATTTTGATTTCACATATCTGAAATTTTCAAAAAACCTTTTTGAAGTTTTTCAAGAATCTGAGAAAAATATATTTATATAACTTTAAAACCAAATAAACTAATAAACTTAAAAATAAATAGTGTAAAGTGAAAAACTACACGTGCGCATAGCGCGCGATTAATGTGAATTACACTTTGCTTCCAAATTTGAATTCTGTGAAATCCATTTATATAATTTTTTATAAATTTAATTATAGGGATAGAATCCGGAGAAATAGAGTTCACATAATTTTTTCTAGTGATTTTCTGCAGATTGGGAACAGGTTATGATTATAGATGAGTAGCGAAGCGTTGCGCCTGGGATCGTATGATTAATTTCCTGCCGATCTAAAAAACCTAGTCACGATTTTTACTCAACGCCTGCTGTCATCCTGTTCGCTCCTATATCGGTCCAACGTGTAAAATGCACAAATTTGCTTCTCGATCAATCATCTTTGAGGCACGTCTTACAAATAATACCTACTAATAGACGACTGATTGGCACGCGTTAAATTTCGATTTTCTTTTCCCTTTAACAATCGTTGAATACAAACCGCCTTCAACTAAAACTTAAATGCCAACGGAATAGAATCCGCAACAGATTAATCAACTGTTATTTTCAATTTTTTTATTCTATACAAATTTGTAATACAATTTAGAAAGGATCCAAAATGAAAGCTATAGATAATTTTAAGGCAATCCCGAATCTGAAAAATGAAATCCGACGTAAATTTGCAGGATGACCATGGGTCAGGGAAAACTTGGAAATCAGGGAAAAGTCAGGGAATTTTGTTGGTCAGGGAAAGTCAGGAAAAAGTTAGAGATTTTGATGAAGATGGCAAAAGTCAGGGAATTTCTGTAAGAAGCACTTTAAGTAACTGTCAAGAATAATCAGGGCTGCCACACAGTCACTTTTAGTCACTTTTCTTTGTCAAATAACTTTTTAGTAACTTTATAAAGATAAAGTCACAATTGCTTTCAATATTAATAATTAATATAATAATCATTTCTGTAAATTAACCCATAAGTTAACCACTATTGAATTAACCTATTTCTGAATTTTCTTAAAAACTTTTGAAATATTTCAGCGTATTTTACAAGATTCCTAAAATTTTCAATAGATTTCAATAATTTGTAGGGATTCCAAAGGATTTGAAAGATTTCAGGGTATTTTCACAAATTTCAAGGAATTTTCAACCGCTTTAAAAAGTTTTAAGGTATTTGAGATGATTTTAAAGGTTTTCAAATATTTTAAGATATTTTAAAAGATTCCAAGGAATTTTTAATAGATTTCAATAATTTTTAGGGATTCCAAATTATTTTGAATATTGTAGAGTATTTTTACAAATTCCAAGGAATTATCAAGAGTTTTAAAAAGCTTTAAGGGATTTTAAAAGATTTTAAAGAATATGAAATATTTTAAGGTATTTAACAAGATTCCAAGGCATTTTCAAGATATTTAAAAAATGTCAAGTTATTTCCAAAGGATTTTAATGATTTTAAGGGATTTGTCAAAGATTTAATGTGGTTGTAAAGCGTTTCGTAGAATTCCGGAAGATATGGAACGATTTTACAGGACCTATAAGTTTTTAAGATATTTAAAAATATTCCAAGTGATTTTATAAGTTTGCCGAGGTTGTAAATATAAATAAATTTTGAATTGAAAAGTTAAAAATTGTACAATTTCAAGAAGTGGAATCATATTACAGCAATCTCGTTTTGTATTATTTTATTTTAATTTTTAATTTTCAATGTAAAATCTTAAAGTTATCCGATTTTTAGTTGAAGATTTAAACAAATAAATCATTTTAAATAGAAAAATATTTGATTGGAAAATGTCAAGAATGAATAATAATTCTAAAGCAAGGTTTGATATTAACAAATTAAAAATTGAGTTTAAAATAAAAAAAGATAAAAATTGAATAATTTCGGTAATTTTAAATGGTTAAAACTTTAGAGTTATGAAATTTCATGTTGAACGCTAAATTTTTAATTTTTCCCTTTCATAGAATTGAAAATTAAAAGGGTTTGAGTATAAAAAAGATTTAATACCACAATTTTTGTTATTAATTACTGTTTGATAAGACGCCTAGTTTTTGTTTTATTCGTAAAAAACAGCATAAAAAAATTTGGACAAACGACACAAGCTACGAAAAAATAAATTAACCAAATTTGTTTACCCCAAAAAAGCTACAAATTTGTTATCAATCATTTTTTGACAGGATGCGTAGTTTTTGTTTTAATTGTGAAAAATAACATTAAGCCATTAACGACGAAGAACTCCGATTTTTCTATTCATTTTCAAGCCTCATTATTAAAATTAAGGAGTGGGAATTTTTGAACGAAAACCATGTTCCCTTCTATTTTCGGGTATGTTCTTTCAGAAGCTGAGCTCAAAATAGAAATATATCTTCCAGAAAATTAAATATGGCGGCTTTTATGTCAAAAAAATATGAAAATTTGGAGAAAAATTTTTTTTCATGATGTCTTTATCATTTTCAAAATGGTGATTTTTCACTTGACAATTTTGAAAAATATAGGTGTGTGGACGCTTCACTCCAATTCCAACAAATATTGGTGAAAGTGGCTTTACGTAGGTTCTTGGGGTCGCTGAATCCGAATCTAGTGTCAGGTTTTCGAAATTCAAGATGGCAGATCCAATATGGCGGCCAAAATTTTGAAAAATGTTTTGAACTGGATGAAATTGTCCGTACATAGGTTTTTGGAGTGACTGAATCCGAATCTAGTGTCAGATTTTCGGAATTCAAGCTGGCGGATCCAATATGGCGGCCAAAATTTTGAAAAATGTTTATTTTTTGCCATATAAGATCCGTCATCTTGAATTTCGAAAATCTGACACTAGATTCGGATTCAGCGACTCCAAAAACCTATGCACGGACAATTTCCTTCATTTCCAAACATTTTTACTAATTTTGGCCGACATATTGGATCCCCCATCTTGAATTTCGAAAATCTGACACTAGATTCGGATTCAGCGACCACAACAATCTATTTATGGACAATTTCATCCAGTTACAAACATTTTTATATTTTGGTCGCCATATTGGATCCTCCATCTTGAATTTTGAAAATCCGTCACTATATTCGGATTCAGCGACAAAATAAAACCTATGTACGGACAATTTCATCCAGTTACAAACATTTTTCAAAATTTTGGCCGCCATATTGGATCCGTCATCTTGAATTTCGAAAATCTGACAATAGTTTCGGATTCAGCGGCCCCGAAAACCTATGTATAGCCACTTTCACCAATAGTCGTTGAAATTTGAATGAATCGTCCAGACACCTGTATTTTTCCAAAATTTTCAAGCGAAAAATCACCATTTTGAAAATGATAACGACTTTTATGATGAAAACCAAAAGTATACTGTCAAAATACACGATTTTCTTGCACCGATGGTTCAAGAAATGGTGAAGTTTTCTCGCGATTTCAATTTGAACAAAAATCATGAAAAAAAAATTTTCTCAAAATTTGCATATTTTTTGACAGCTTCTGAAAGAACATACCCGAAAATAGTAGGGAACAGGGTTTTCGTTCAAAAATTCCCACTCCTTAATTTTAATAATGAGGCTTGAAAATGAATAGAAAAATCGGAGTTCTTCGTCGTTAATGGCTTAATGTTATTTTTCACAATTAAAACAAAAACTACGCATCCTGTCAAAAAATGATTGATAACAAATTTGTAGCTTTTTTTTGGGTGAACAAATTTTGTTATTTATTTTTTCGTAGCTTGTGTCGTTTGTCCAATTTTTTATGCTGTTTTTACGAATAAAACAAAAATTAGGCGTCTTATCAAACAGTAATTAATAACAAAAATGGCGGTATTAAAACTTTTTTATACTCAAACTCTTTTAATTTTCAATTATTTTGAAGTAAATATAAATCGCTTAAAAATTAATAATTTAAAAATTGGTAATTATACTTTCCAAAATTCAACCAATTTTAGTTTTTTTTTTTTAGTTTTAACCATTTAAAATTACCGAAATTATTCAATTTTTATCTTTTTTTCAACTCAATTTTTTATTTTTTTATTTCAAACCTTCCTTTAGAATTATTATTCATTCTTGAAATTTTCCAATCAAATATTTTTCTATTTAAAATGATTTATTTGTTTAAATCTTCAACTAAAAATCGGATAAATTTAAGATTTTACATTGAAAATGAAAAATTAAAATAAAATAATACAAAGCGAGATTGCTGTAATATGGGTTTTCCACGGTTTTTCCGGTCGTCCTGCGAACATTGAATTCCCCGCATAAAGACGTGTGTAACCCTACGAGTGATGTAAGATATTTTATTCGAAACCACCATGTTATGAGCTTGTAGAGCCCCCAGAAAAGATCACTGTTCGAAAATTTTTCTGTTTTGTTTTCTCTATTTGTGAAATTTCTCGAAGGCCAGCTTAGATTTATCCTTTCCATGATTTTGAGTGTACGAAGATATTTTACAATTATAACTGCAACGTAATTGCAGGTAAGTTTTCACGGATTCTATTGTGTTAGATAAAAATATACGATTGATATGGGAGTCAGCTGTTGGGTTGTGATTGGTAATTTAATTAAATACATTGTGCGTTATTCAGTGGCCATTTGTGGAACTAATTAACTGTACAAATCAATTCCTCTGAATTTTAAATGATCCGATTTCCAAAATTCGATTCTTAAAATATTCGATTTTTAACGTTTTGACTTAGAAATTATACAATTCAAATCCTTTTTCTAATTTAATTGTCCGAAATCGTTCTGTATATATACAATATATAATATATAATTTAATAAATAAAATATAATTTCAGATTCTTGTAATTCGATATTAGGCCTGACGAGAGGGGGGGGGGGATAACGGGGAGATCCGGGAACGGTTTTCCTCTCTACGGGCCTATTCGAAATTATTAATTATTTTTTCAAAAATTTTTTAAACATGATATTAAGAAATTGGGTTGATAATGAATTTTTAAATTGTTTATATGATTCAAAGCCAATAGATTTCTTTTCAAAAAGGTTTCCTGATGCTTATCGACTTGAGCAATTGATCATTTAAAACGTGAAAAAATTATGGGCTTCGCAAAGAGAGTATATTTTTCTTTAAACCGGGACAAATCACGAATATTTACCGGGAAAACTGTGAGAAAGCCGGGAGACGAAAATTGAAAAAAATGTGGCCACCCTGAATTATGTTTTGGGTTAGAAACCAGTTACTTTTGGTCACTTTTTCGGTTTAAATAGGTTAGTAACTCCTTTACTTTTTTCAAGTAGATAAGGCTCTGGCAACCCCTAGAATAATAAATTAAAAATTTAAAAATTTCATTTGAAATTGATTTTATTCCATTTGTAAAAGGGTATATATTAAATATGTTAAAAGGTTATATTTTTGGTCTTTAAATAATAATGGTCAGTGAAAAATTAGGGGAAATTCAGGGAATTTCGGAATAGAAGTTTTGCGGCCACACTGAATTTGGTTTGTAGACATATTTAGACAAGTAACTTTAAACAAAATGTTGTAGCGTATTCATAAAACAACAGATGCATTGATTGGCGATAAAGAGATAATAAAGCTTGATGTGTGCTTTCCCATCAAGCTCTTATCCCCATTTGCGCCAACATGCGTGATCCTTGATTTAAGTGGCCCGTCTGATGCGAGTCCCCTTAGGAACGCCTTTTTTCCAAAACCTCATGTAAACGCCAGTGGCTTTGTCATAAATCTAACCACAAAGTACCAAAGCACCCTGGCGTTTCGATTTTCCTTCTGATGTTTGAGTCATTTCGTCTCTTTTTCGCTTCTCAAAGAACCGAGAACAAAGCACCAACAAACAGTTGAACAATTTCGACAAAGTCTACTTAAACAAAGTGCGAGACTTGTTGAAATACAAAAATGCGAGTTAAAAAAAGAAAGATGTTTAGGGCATGCGTTGCCAAAAATAAAGGCAGGTGATGATTAGTCATTTTTGGAATGATTAAATCAAGAAAGTTAATTATTGGTTTTATTAGTTTTTATTTATTAATAAGGACTTCAGCATTATTATTTACGATGTGAAAAAGGTATAAATAAATATTTGCTTAGCATAATAGATAATTCTTTAATTTCTATTTAAATGTTTGTTAACAATTTGGTAGAATTTAGGGTATTCAGATTTCAAAACGTTGCAATTTTAATTCTTTTAGATTTCCAGTTTAAAAGGTTCGAAGGAACCGAAAGCCTTCAAAGTTTCATTTAAAGAAACTTTTCTTCGAAAGCATTGAAATTTGAAAGGTATTTTAGAATTTAGAAACATCCAGATTTGAATTCATTCAAAGGAAGAAGTATTCAATTCGAAAGATGACATTTTAATATTAATTGATTTTAAATGTTTGGCGTCTTCAATTTAGGAATATCCTAACTTGAAATCATTCGAGAGAGAAAGCATCCATGTATGGAGGCATTTGAATTTTATTTTTTAAAAAAATCTCTTAATATAAAAAAGCTGAACATGTATCCGTTTGGACACGTGAAATTGATTAAGGCTTTTCTTTCGATTACCGAAGTTAAGCAGGGCTTGAGTCGGTTAAACTCTGATGGGTGCTTCCGCACTAGATGGGGCATGTTCACTCTCGAAACAATATTACCAAATACAAATACAATTTTTCTACTATTTTTATAATGTGATTTTCGAAAACAAACAAATTTTCAAACCGCCTAAAATATTTGTTTTTAAATGAAACCCAAGAGAATATGAAAATATAAAACTAAGAGATCAAGAAATATATTTGTAATGGATATGAATATTACACGTTGTTAAAGGTCACGTGGCAGGACATTCGTCTCTGATGAAGCAACCAAATTTGAAACTTCTTTCAAAAACGTATGCAGAACAGAAAAAAATATTTTAAAATATGGGAAAAATGAATATTTTTACGATTTATTTGATTTTGACTTCAGAGTTTCAAAATATAATCTCATTTTACGGTATAATAAATTACACTCAACTCCCGATACTGATGGCCTCTGCAGTTTCGTGATGAGAGGAGCTGCGGGACCTCAAGAGAGGCGGTGCTCAGTCAAGCGTGACAAACCGCTCGACGGCCAACAGAAGTGATTCATGCGGCCCTTTCTGTTTACGTTTGGATTCCCCCGATTCAGGATCAAGGCCACTGCAAGCCATGCGCGAAACCGTTCTTATATCGGGAGTTGAGTGTAACATTGAGCGTTCCCGAACATTTTCTAAAAAATATTATGCAAAAACAGTGATCATTATTTATTATTTGGAATCAACGTTGATAATTCTATTTTTAACTATACTAAAATCTTCGTAGGTACACAATTAACCATATTAGCTCGAATTATAAGTAGTTTGAATAATTATTTTTGAAGTTTATCCTAAGAAAGCAATGCAGCGTTTTCAGGCGAAAAACTTGTGTGACAGGCTTTGAAATGATATTTAAAATCCTCAGCCCTAAAATATTAAACTCGAGTCTTGATTTTTGTCTTTTTCAGCTCAGTATAAGTGATGTCTGTGAATCAAAAATATTACAAAAATGGTGTTAATATTATTTAGAAATTTTTCTTTTTTAATTTGTAGTTTAGGACAGGTGTGTGACAAGCGTGGTGACAAGACATTTTGCGCACTTTTTTATTTGTAATTTCTAAACGAAGTCGTCTCAAATGTTGAAACTTTACTAAATTGTAGTTTACTGAGATAATTTTAGAAAAAAGTTATTTTTGAAAGGAAAATTGGGAAGTGACTGGGACTAGAGTTGTCAACTTTTTGGCATTCACCCTTATCATTTTTTCCTTTCGCCTTAAATACATTTTTAAAATTGAGTCCTTATCGGTGTTATTCTTATTGTACCGCAGATTAAATTATATGATTATGACTGAATGAAAAAAGTGTTAAGTATGTATTTTCTTTTTTAGAATTTTTATTCTTTGATAAAATCGAACTCATCTCGTGGACTAAAATAATATTTTAGCCATTTTGTACGTTATAAAATTCGGAAACTGAAAAAATTATTTTCTATTCCTAAAACGAACTTGGGGCGGAACCTTTAAACAATGTCTCTAAATTAAATTAAAAACTGGAAAAGCATTTATTAACTAAGAGAACACAGTTGAGGGGTAGCGTTAAAATTGTTTTAAATTTTTGACTCAGGTCCAAAAAAAGAAGATAATTTAAGTTAAATTTTTTCTCTTTACCATCTGTAAGAATATCAAATAATTCACCATTTAATCCAAATTAAAGTCGATATAAAAAATCGCATGAGTTTTTCAAGCTAAAAATATATTCTTTTTTTAGAAGAAAAATTATTTTCTTCATAGCAATATTTGTATTTCTAAGTTTTTCTAATTTTTCCCTATTCTAAATAAAAAATTCCTTCAAGTTTAGAATCCATTTATTTATTTTTTAAATTTTGTAACAGAAAATTAAGGTTTTAGACACAGGGAGAATTCGGGTTTCCTGAAGGATTTTACTATATCCATATTCTAATAAGATTGTCTCTCGCAGTCGAGGAAGTCGTTGCCAGTGAAAATAGCCAGTGTTGACAATCCGGGCTCAAGAAGTAATCTCAAGATAATTGTCAGAGAGACCATAGAAAAATCAGAGTGCAAACAATTGCAGAATTAATCTCGAGAAATTGATAGACTCATACCTTGCGTCTTTGAAACTGAAGATTGCTTTAATCAAGATCGGATTAGTCACGTAATTGTTAATTTATTCTCAGTCTCTCCATTCCAAAGCATCTAAGTATATGTTTATTTGCCAATAAATCTAATCAAGAATAGGCTATTTGAGGTGTTTTTTACCAAATAGAAGAAAGTATTGAAAAAATAAAAGGGAATACATCTTTCTTTTTTGTTTCGATTTTAGCAGTATCCGAATTTTGGGAATTTTCTAAAAAATAGAGAAGCCTTTAATTGTTGATTAATTCCAATTTAAATTGATAAGTCACAACTTTGGATGAACAGCAATTTAATTCAGAAACTCTTGTAAATAACTTGGAAAGTTTAAAAAAACTTTCAAAGCCTTCAAAATTGAACGATTTTAAATGTTAGTAAGGTAAAAAAATCTAATCAGGGTGGCCACAGGTCAGAGAAAACCTGTAAGTCACGAAAAAAGTCAGGGAATTTTGTCATTCAGAAAAAGTCAGGGATTTCAATAAAAAATGGTAAAACTCAGGGAATTTCGGTAAGAAGCTCTTTAAGTAACTATCAAGAATAATCAGGGCAGCCACCCAGTCATTTTTCGTCACTTTTTTTTCTTAAATCATTGTTTAGTCACTTTTTTTAGATGAAACTCCTATAGTCACTTTTTAAAATTAAAAGATCTTTTGATTTAATTTCTTTCAATAAAGTAACCCATGGGTTAATGACTATTAACTTCAGGTCTGTATAACTATTTCTGCATTTTCTTGAATTTGTTCGAAATATTTTAGGGTATTTTAAAAAATTCCAAGAAAATTTTAATAGATTTTAATCATTTGATGAGATTTCAAAAAAAAGTTATGATTTAAGGAGTTTTTTAAAACTTCCAAGGAATTTTAAAGAGCTTCAAACAGTTTTAAGGGATTTCAAACGATTTGAAACATTTTAGAGAATTTAAAAAGATTTCAAGGAATTTTTAATTGATTTCAATAATTTGATGGGATTTCAACGGATATGAAATATTTTAGGATATTTTAGAAAATTCTAACTGACATTTTCTAGATGTTTAAAAAAGTCAAGGTATTTCCAGGGATTCATAAACAATTTAATGTGGTTCTAAAGTGTTTCATACAATTTCGGAAGATATGGAACGATTTTACAGGACCTACTATAAAGTTTTAAGATATTTGTAAAGATCTCAAGAGATTTTATAAGATTTCCGAGGATTTCAATGATTTTAAGGAATTTGGAAAGATCCCATGGTATTTTAATTTTTAGGATTTCAGGAAATATTATCGGATTTCATAGAATTTCACGGGATTTTATAAGATTTTAATTGATTTCAAAGAACTTATTCACAAGAAGTAAGCAGTTCATTTAAATTCATTTGGAATTCAGTCTGAATTCTTTTAAATTCTTTTGAGATCCCATGCATTTTCATATTTCACTTTAATTCTTCTTAATGCATTAAACTGTACTGCATTAAATAGATTGTTTTTATTAAATTTTTTTTTCAGTTGTTGCTTAATTCATCCTAAAGTCTTTTAAACTTGTCCTGGATTCCTAAAATTGTTATCAAATTCTTTTGCATTCCTTTAAATATTTCTAAAGTCATTTCAAACTTACGGAGTTCAATGAATTTTTTCCTATTCTTGAATTTTTTTCAATTCATCACTTGATTTTTTTTAATACACCGTGAATTTTTATGAATTGTATAGAATTCTTCTCATTTCCCCTAAATTCCTCTAAATTCGCTCTAATTTCACTGAAATCAATGGAATTTTTTGAATTTTTACCAGTTCGTATTAATTTAACTTAAATTGTTATAAAGTTTTATGAATTTATTCTGAATTCGATCAAATTTACGTGCAATTGGTATACATTTCATCGAATTCTTTTGAGTTCATTTAAATTCAAAAGACCAATAGTCACAGTATTAATGCGCATTAGTCACTTCTTGGGTTAGAAATTAGTCACTTGTGGTGATTTTTTCTGTTCCAATAGGTTACTTTTTCACTAAGTAAATTAGACTGTGTTAGCCCTGAAAGTCAGGGATAAATTAGGGAACGGTCAGGGAATTTTGAAAATGAAGTTTTGCGGCCACCCTCAAAAAGGTTTTTTATTTAAATAAATGACTTCAGAATAAGACAATTTTTAAAATAAAATCTTTGAAATTGAATGATTTTCTTAATTTAAAATTGGAACCTTTCCAAAATAAACAGTAATTGAACATTTTTAACTTCGAAGCGTTACGTAATATTTGAACGCTTTCTGAGTTCCATTTTCCCAACAATGGAAAATATTTAAAAATGGGACAGAAGGAAATCGTCTCGATTTTATTCTTAAGGAGAGACTGTAAAGTTTTTCTTTTTGTTTCAATTCTGTCTTTCTGTTTCTGATAAGGAGAGTTCTCTTCATTGAAAAATCGCCAGGGACTGGGTATATAAGCATCTTTTTTGCGTCGACAATGCCTGTAGATATTAATGTTGATGATACTCTCTTTGCTTGTCATAGCTTATTACGAAAATGAAAGGGCTTCACTTTGGTCGGGTACGTGATTAAATCAGAGCTACACGAAATGAGGTTACACCGAGATGACAGCTCCCCTCTTTAAAGGAACGGAAATCCATTTTATTAATAACGGCGTTACTGTTTGATCTGATAATTTAGTTTTGCCGTTCCGAGATAGAGGGAATTGAGAAAAAGCTTTTTTAGGTGCCCACTCACCCTGTCAAGTCATGTACATAGGTAACTCTGGTCTCTAATGAGAGTACATTAGTCAAAAATTTTAGATTGTACATTCAATGGTAAGACACATCGAATGTCTACCTTCAAACTCGACAGCCAGAAACCGGCTGAACTCGGGAGGTGGTTTTCTGCTGTTTTCCTCTTCCCTGGCCAAAACATTCAGATAAATGTGAGTACTTCTAATAAAGTATGATGCAGCCGCGGGTTGTCACTGATTGCGATTAAGGTATGGATAAATTCATACAAAGAGCTATCCATACGAAGAACACACACAAGCCCATTGAAGACGCTCCAACTTCACGCCGATCAACTGTATGCGTGTGAAAGTGTATAACCTATCGTACAAAGTTTTTGAAAAAAATGGTCAGAACCGTTTAGGCGTCATGCTGAAATATGTAACATTTTCAATACCTTGGGCTAGGCCTTACATGCATAAGATGCAATTTTACTTATCTCAACTTCGAAATGGTCAGCCCTCTTCTAATTGCACCAAACTTTAGATAGTTTAGATAACACTACCGTAAATCTACAGTCCCAATTTGAACAAAATCCTCACAAAATAATTTTGTCCGTATAATACCTTAAATTCAAACAGTGATTCTAACAATAAGCCCACCTTTTATAAAGAAAAATTTTCACAGGCCCATACCCAGTGAAGTGGAGTCGTCTGACGATATATGTACTCATGCTAAAGGACTTAAATGATACTGTACCAGTGAGGAAGACCCCTGTATGGGTCTCTGTTTCACCGTTTTCTTTATGAATGCATAGTACAATAGATTATATCGCACTACTACGGTACATAAATAAACTAGCCTAAATTTGGATAATATTAATAATAATAATAATAACATAGATAACTTAAGAGCCTCGGTAGCTCAGTTGGTTAGACGCTCGGACTTCACCTTAGAGGTCCGGGGTTCGATCTCTGAGCCGGTACCTCTTGAAATTTTTCTATGTATCTTTACCGAGGTTCTGGTGGTTCGGATACCACCTTAAGCTGTAGGTCCGCCCATCATGCACTTGACTGCAACCCAGTCCGTGAATGATGGGGTAAAACCAGGCTTTGCCCAATATGTCAGGGCACACGCTCTTATCAGATCACTTGATTGCATTATAATAATGCGTCCGTGACTGATAATATATACCGGGACAGCCCCGTGCCATACCATTCAAAAAAAAAAATAAAAATCCAACTCGAGCCAAAAATGCCTTCGGACATATTGGGCTGTAACCATCTTAAGCCTGAGACATTAATTTTTTAGATAAATTTGTCCTCTAACGAGAGTGCGTTAGTCGAAAATTTTAGAAAGCTAAAGTCAAAGTCAGAAAATATTTTGAAGTCTGAACATTTTCAGTAAGGGGCCGTTCAAAAACTACGTCACGCTATTTTGAAAACTTTTTCCACCCCTCTACTTCTTCTTCACAGATCATCACATAAAGCTTGAACCCCCCAGGTGGACATCACAAATATTAACACGTCGAAAAAAGTATAAATTGCGATAGAAGGCAAATATTCCCGCTCCTAAATGAAATTCCCGGGATTTCCCCAGTTTCCCGGTCCTCTAGATACCCTGCATATAAGGGAAAAGGTTTCCAAAATTACAAAAATGGTGATTGCCTACAAATCGTAATGTTGATATTGTACCAAACAAATGAATTATATTCGAATATACCGATGGTGCACCTGCTGCAGAAAAAAATGAAATAAGTATAAATGGAGAGTAGATCGAGTGTAGCACATGGTTTTGGGAAATTCACGTGTAGGACTAGTCACTAGATATACGGAAAGGAATGGTGGAAGTTGAAGGAGGAGGAAGGGAAGAGAAAACACCATGGGGGTGAATGAGCGAAGCGGGTGGGTACGTAATCTGCTAATGGACTCTCTCCACCCAAATTCACCCTCGCTAGCCCATTTTCCTCTTCTCTCCTCTCCTCTCCTTTCCACTCCTCTCCACGGCTGAGACCACCTACCCTCTTCCGTATTTGCGACCCACGCTCCGAGACGTTCATACACTCCACCTTGTATGAATGTATCAATGTATGAATGTATGAAACTATGAATACAGCTACATCCATACTTGGTATGTGCATGTTTGCGTGCAAACATGAAGAAACGAGAGATACTATACTCGCGAGCACGTGTATGCCGCCATGTTTGCCTTATCGAAATCCTACCGTCTGATTATCATTACACGAAGCCACTAACTTCCTGTTTTGTTATTAGAGAATCGTTCTTTATAGGATCCTACAAAATTCCTGAAATTTTTGCCATTAATTGTCATTCATTCTTCATTGAGGCATATCCCACTTTAGGGAATCCTGCTACTATAAAAAATCAGTCTGAGAAGAGGTCGGCAAGCGACCTCAAGTAGGGGTTTTGTAGGCGTAACTTAAAATTTTTTAAATTGCTATTCTTCTTATTATTAAACCACTGATATAAGAAAAAGTAAACCGTAACATAGGAAGTTTTATTTGTTTTCTCAATTCTACATACCAGATTGATCAGCAACCTGGGTCGGAGCAGTGTTGCGGAATAAACGTGTCATTTAAATAAATAACACGAGAATTCCAGATCAATTAAAAATATCTATACCTAACACTTATATACCTATCTACCTCATACATATATACCTACCTACCTTATACTTATATACCCATATACACACTACTATTTTCCAA
>CAKNYM010002611.1:0-16276 GCA_932195095.1 Andricus curvator | reverse complement strand
TATATTCCAAATTTTGAGAGCGATATATCATTGCGTTTGGACATGGTTGAACACCAAAAAAAATTTCATAACCAAGGACTGGTTTGGTGACGTGATCACCGAAGAGCATGCCCTTAATTGTAGTTGTAACAACATTTTTTCATAAAATAAAACTGGGAGAAAATGTTTCGTTCATTTGAACGTTCTGAACTCCAAGTACATTCCATATTATCAATCAAGTTTCGACCTAAAATTATTCTAAAAAATATTATAAGAAAACATCATTTCTAACTAAACCTTCTTATGTAACAAATTACTTAAAATTAAGTATCAGAGAATATTATACTTCTAATAGTCGCTTTAGCCATCTTCAAGAGCTGTCCCAAAGTTGACCCTGCAATATAGTCTGTCTGCACATCTAGATGGCCGAACTGACCTTCCATTTTTCTCCGTGCAGATGACGCGACTAACGCGCTGAGAGTACTGCCCTCATACACGGCCTCTCTCTCGGTCCCGCGGTCCCCGCATCATCAAAATGCCGAGGACTCAAATTCTAGGAACGACGTAAACTGGGGTACTTATATCGGGAGCTGAGTGTATATTCACTGTCATTTCCCGGATTTTCCCAAGTTATAAAATTTCCGGACATTTTTCGATTTTTTAGGATTAAGGCGGTCACCAGCTGATATTAATAATTGTTGCCAATAGCCTCTACTTTCATTAAGAAATTTAAAATATTGATATACACTACGTCGGAAATTGAAGGTATGACTATTGTGAGTACTTTGAACCACGATAACTTGGTCGAAAATGAAGCTAAACATTATTTTAAAACAGAAAGCTTATGCAATCCTACTTCAAATGACCTCTAGTAGAGATATTTTTGATGTGAGAAGTTTTAAAAAAATTCAAGAATTTCTGGAATTTTGTACCTCGGCTTCAACTCGTGACATGAACAAGGAAATTTGTAGAAAAAAATTTTAATTTGTACGATGCCATCTTTTAAATCTTATCATTAATTTAAGATAATAGAACTTATAAAATCTTGAAGGATTCTCGAGAATTTCATGAGCTTTCTAAATGCTCTTTTTTAATGTCTAGCTTTATTTCCGACCAAGTTATAGTGATTCAAAGTTCATATAGTGATTTTTAATAGCATACCATACCTACAATTTCCATCGGTGGTGTACAAAATTAAAATTGAAAGTTTTATACGCAATGTTCGGATTCGTCGTGAGGAAGAGGGCGACAAGCATTGCCTACTACTGGATATCCTTTGCTTATTGTTAGCTGCTGCAACATTACGCTTTCCACTTTTTCCAGTCACATGGCGATTCGTATCGGTATAGGGAATGTCGCGTCGGGCGTGCTCATATTATGCAGAAGGCGTACGTATAAATGTCAAGTTATGTCTAGTCAAGTCGACTGGTCTATAACCACTGGAAACCATAGATTTCACCCTGATATGCTAGGGTCATTGGTGTGGAAGGCAATCTTGTGAGGTGGACAAAATTATAGGGGAATATCTCCGCAGGCGTTCCTCGCTTCGATATTACATTTTCAATGTACATACGTACATACTACATTTTTGATGTGTAGATAAATTCTTCGCGAATTGAAAGGTAAAACCATTTCAATAAGAGTCTTTACAACTTTGCACTCATCTGAAATTTCCTACACACACAATCAGAGAAATTATGTTTGGTGGAATAAACAAAATTTTTGTTGGTTCAACCATGGCTATTATATGGCCAAAAAAAAATTGTTGACATATGATGTTTGATTAGTAAAATTTGGCTGATTACACCACAATTTTGGTGAATATAATTAATATTACCAAATCAAAGTTAATTAACAGAATCTAGCAACCAAAAACTTTGGTTGATTGCAGCAAAGAGTTTTGTCGTTCTTAAATTCGCATTTTTTACGTAACCAAACATTTGTTCTTAAATCATTGTACAAATATGCTGTTGCATCCACACAAAAACATGCAGTTTACAGCAAACGTTACTATATGAATGATTTTCTCAAAAATCCGTAAAGGGAAAAGTTAGCCTCTAATATTAATAATCGTCATCACTAAAATGTAATTACTTCGTATTTAGATAGCAAATTAAACATCATTTTTGTAATACAATACCCGTGTGATGTAAGTTTTTCGATAACAGAACCATGCTCTCGTACCTGAAACAGAAAGAAAAAGAGATAAGCAAAATACTTATAAGATAAACTTGATTTTAAAACTTCATAATCAGGGCGTCTATTGATCAGGCAATTTGAAATTCCCGGTTTTTTCCCGGTCACATATTTTTCCCCCGACCAAGTTTTAGATGTCTTTTTGTGATTTTTAAAAGTCAACGTATACATAGAAATAGGAATTTTAACATAATATACATAGAAAAAATCTGCCCGCTGCGCGAGCACACTCTCATCGCGGGTTGCGGGCGCGGCCCCCAAGTTTGAGTGCGCCTAGGGCGCGCACCTGTTGGATCTCGCGCTTCGCGCTCGATCATTGTACATCCCCACATTTTTGCATAGGACTTTTGAAATTATAGGTCAAACCATCAAAAACTGAAATTTAATAATTGTGAATTCTCTTTTGTTAAAGCTCCTTCGGCTTTAACGAACACATTCTCATCACGAGTCTCGTGAGAAAAAAAGGTTAAAAGCAAGTTTTCAGATCTAATTTGAAAACAATTGTTTTATCAAACATGAAAACAATTTTTTATCAAACATTTTATTGTACCTTTTGTCTTTTTGTCAAAAAATTTAATTTGTTTATTTGTAATTTTATTTTTCACGCTTAAATAAAAACTACGTGTCTTATTAAAAAATGATTAATAACAAATTTGTAGCTCTTTTTTGGGTAAACAACTTTTGTCTATTTATTTTTTTCGTGGCTTGTGTCGTTTTTCGTGAGGATAAATTCTTCGAATTTCCGAGTATTACGAATAGCCGTACATAGAATTTTCAAATCTTGAAAAAAATGGTCTCAAACATTTTGAAAATGCTACAACGTTTTGAATTTGTATCCAAAATAGCTGGCTAAAGAACTTGACCTTTTCTTTTAGGTCTTAAAAAAGTGTGACAAAGCTCAATCCAATCTGATCATTTTTTCGAAAGTTATCGTGCCTACAGACAGACAGACTACACACTACATAAGACTACAGACAGACAGCTTCTTAAGGCCATGTTATACATGAGTCACGTGACCTAAATTATCGATAATTTTTTTTGCAACAACTCACGTCCACACCGAATGAGATATCGAGTTGAAATTTTGGGTGAAGCCTCAGGAAACAATAATGTACGTTTGTATACAACATTTGGAACGAAATTTAGGAAAAAATTTTTTTTAAGAAATTAAAACCGGAGCAATAGCGGCCTTTTTTGTGCAACAACTCATGTCCGCACAAAATGAGATATCGAGTTGAAACTTTGGGGAAAGCATCAGGAAACTGTAATCTGCATTTGTATACAACATTTGGCTCGAAATGTTGAAGAAAAAAATGTAATGAATAAGGAAATTCACAAAAATACCGACCGTGCTGTAGAACTCTGTAACCAATTTTCAATGTTCCCAATGAAACATTTTTGAGGTTCTGGCTCACATGTCTTGAGGAAAATGATGCAAACATCGGTTGCAATAATTACACTTGATAATATTTGCTGGTTTGGTGCAAATAAACAAATTGATATTTGATATATCCATGGTGTCAGTACTGTTGATAATGCAGATCGCTTGATTGCCGGTCGATATTTGTTATTCCAATAATAACTTTTTTTTCTTCGCCAACTCTATGCTTTACCACACACTGTCCTTTTATATTTATTAATATTTTCCCAAATTTTTTCCGCTCTATTTTAACTTTTATTTTTAAATATGGGACAAAAAATATCGATCTCAGGACTGGCTGGGTCACGTGACTAATGTATAACATGGCCTTAAATATCGTTTTTTCTGGCTCAGGGGGTCTCAAGATGTGGAGATTCAATGAAAAATGACTAAACTAAATTTCACATAAAACCAATACCTTCTCATAAGAAAGAGAATGTAAAAAATTTGATTTTTCGTTTATTTGGTAATGTAATTTTTCACGATTAAAACTAAAACCACGCATCCTATAAAAAAATGATTCATCACAAATTTGTAGATCTTTTTTAGGTGCACAATTTTCGTTAATTCATCTTTTTTTGTATCTTGAATAGTTTGACCGCAAAATCGAATTATTTTTGATTTTTCATTATTTTTTGTGGGGTCAAAATTTGAATTTTCGATTTTTCAAGAAATCTCAAAAAGTTGTTATGATAATCTTGTAGGTACATAGAATTTTCAAATCTTGAAAAAAATGGTCTCAAAAATTTTGAAAATGCTTTAACTTTTTGAATTTTGATCCAAAATAGCTGGCTAACGAACTTGTCTTTTTCTTTTAGGTCTTAAAAAAAGTGTGCCGAAGCTCAATCCAATCTGATGATTTTTTCGAAAGTTATCGTGCCTACAGACTGCAGACAGACTACAGAATGCAGACATACTACAGATTACAGACTACAGACAGACACCTTCGTAAAAATCGTTTTTTCTGACTTAGTGGGTTCAAAACGTGGAGATTTGATGAAAACCGACTAAGACAAATTCTACATAAAACCAATACCTTCTCATTATATTGATAATTCTTTGAGCTGGAAAAAGGGTAGGGTGTGACAGAATTTCTCCCTTCCACTTTCAAGCTCGAAAAATGACCATTTTAAATTAAAAAATGTTAAAAAACAATTTATTTAACATATTGTAGTTTTAATGTTGATTATAGCAATTTTTAGTTTTATACTATTTCAATATTTCAAACTAATCAATCGTTAAATATTAACATTTAACGACAATTAGAGAGATTCATTAAAATTATTCAAACATATAAACATTTAAAATTAGTAAAATCTGTGATCGATTCAAATTTCTTTCAATATAATAAATATTTTCTTATATTGTTTCGTTCTATAATTTTATAGAATTTTTATTATTTATTAGTATTAGTATTATTATTTATTATTACATTATCTTTGTGTCTTTTTTTCATGAAAATTCAAGTGTTTCGCAAAAAAATATAAACATGTTTTTTTTTAATAAAGTATTTAAAAAATGCTCGGTTTCTGATCCAGTAGGCATCCGCGTTTCAGAAATAATATTATTTAAAATATTTCTATTTGTGATTAAATCAGGCTGCATTCGCAGGGAAACAGAATAAGCAGAAATAAAATGAATATGATGTGATGATAAATTTCAAAATGACACACTTTTGTTGAATTTGTGTAACGTAACAAGCCGTGCTTGGTTGCAAATTTGCCTACGAAATAGAGTAGTGGCACACGTTTTCAGGGAAATTCAGGACTCGAAGGACGCTTTTAATTAGACAGACTGCCGAAGAGTGGCTGGTTAGTGGTTACGTGACTTCCATTTACACTGTGAACCCCATAGGGGAACAAGTGAAATCGTCTACTAATTGGATCGATATTCCCATTTTGAAAATTTTCAACAATTGTCACTCAACAAGCACACTTTGAAACATTTTGTTTTTACTTCATCAACTTTTTTTTAATCTTCAAAATTATAATTTAAAATTATTGTTTTAACAAAATATTATAGAATGGGGACATTTTAGAATGGAGAATTATGATGTCAGATTTATTGGTTTGAACTATTTTACAATGAAGAAAATTTGACACGTTATTATATTTGCCAACATACCATTAGAGATATTAGTCTGTCAGATGCGCATAAAATTGTTTTAACGTTTCAAGCACTGGTAATTGAATGTGCCTTTCATGCACTTGTAACTGAAAACTCATTTATGAAAATAAATTGTATCCCTTTTTTATACGATGAAGTAGTAATTTTAATTTACTATCATGAATAAAGAGTGTGGTTTTTTAAATCAGAATAATGCAGATAGAATTAAAAATCTCGACCCAATACCCATGTATTTAATTTTAGGATTTTAACATGATTTTAGGGTAAATAATTCAGCTGCAAAGTCGAAAAAAGGATCAAAGGAAAATCCAAGGTTTTTTAAACTGAAATTAATTATTAGAGTGGAATATAAAACGAGTATAAATTGAAATTATCGTGTTTGCATTTGAATGCACACTCCGCATGACTTTATGCAAGCAGTCTGGATATTGGTTTTTTCAAGTAAATTAGGAGGACTAATAAAAAGTTTGTAAGATTGTTTGTATCGAATTCTTAAACTAGAATGAAAACTTCGTCCTTCACTAAGAAAAAAATGTAAAAAACTGTGGTCTAAATGTACAAAAAAAAGGAGAAAAATGTTGAGTTGACGCAAAACATAAAAAATGCAGGGTTAGGTCTACTCGCAAAGTGGCTGCAAAGTTTTTCAAAGTGGTTCGAGAATGTCCTTTTCGTTGGCTCGCAAGTTGAACGAGATTGCAAGCTGTAAATTCCAGTCACAACGCACCATAACATAATTTGCCCACAATAATATATGTATAATAGCAAAGTCCAGGTATTTTCAAAACAAGAATTAATGGAAACAAAATTTTTTTAAATAAATTTTTTTTGTTTTTTGAAAATGTCATAACTTTGGTTCTACAATTATCCCCTAGTAATTTATATTTTTCAAATTCTTTAAATTACAGTATTTACAGAAAGTTGCTAAGTAATGCTGCACAGTAAAAAATTGTACTGGAAGAGTCAGTTAGTGAGATTTTTGTAAATTCTAAAAATATGGAAATTTTATAACATTTAAAATTAACATATATTTTCTCTTCAGTAAATTAAAAAAATAAAGAAAGATGAACAAAAATATTAAACAAATAAAAACTAGATGATCTATTTTTTTAATGAATTTCATTTTACAAAATTGCTTACCTGCCTCAAGACGTCACTGAATGAATTTACTATTATACTCTGAAAGCGGCACGAGCTCCGAAGCAACAAGAGGCTATTTTAACTAACGTAAGACCTAAAGCATGGAAGACGGGTTGTATTTACAAAAGGACAATCAAAAGTTTACACTGTGAGAGAATACGGATCATAAATATGCATGCACGGCGAAAGCTCGAGTTTCCCGTGAATTTTCCGCGATTACAGTGTCAACAAAACTAGGGCTGTAAAAATTCATACAGCGCTTCTGAGTTCGCAAAATATAGTGCCTACTAAAATGAGCTATTAATGATGAGTCTTTGGAGGCCACAATTTAGAGGCTTAGCATTTTCGTAATTTAAACAGTTTTTGAAACAAATACATTAAAACTCATTATTACAGTAATCTCTAATCATAATTATTTAACAATTTTATGAGGTTTCAAACCCTTTATAATTACATAAAATGTTTGTATTACTTTATCATAACCATAAAAATAATGAGAAACTTTTATGAACTGAAAAGCCGATTTTTCGAATTTTCAAAATTGAGCATTCAAAATTGCACAATCTCTAATTTGGAGTTTTCAAAACAAAAATCTCCAAACTAATAAATCTAATGCAGAACAATTTGGAATATTTTGAATTTGCAATCACTCGATTTTTGACTTCTTATTGACAAGTATTGAACTACTAAGACTTTCAAATTGAAATTGTACAAGATGATGAGATTGCAATTGTCTCAATTATAAATTTTCAATTAAAAATTATCCAATTTTGAACTATTTTAATTTTGAACTCTAAGATTTTGAATTCTTCAATTACAAAATTTACAACTTCGAATTTTGAAGACGAAATCTAAGCGTCCTTTTGAATCAAATTGTTTGGGTTGATATTTTTTATTTAAAAAATGTTATATGGAATTTTGTGTTTTACCTTGACGTAAAAGCTGCCATTTTTATCCAATCCTAATGATCAAGAGCTGATTTTATTTTTTAAAGATTCTTTACAATTTTTTCTGAATTGGAAGAGGAACATTTTTTTAAAATGATTTTTATAGAACTGGAAGGGAGGAAATTTGTGTTTTCAAGTTTTTCTAAGTAGGAAGAGGCCCTTATTTTGTTTTGAACGTTTTCATTGAGTTGGAAGAGGGACATGTTTCATTTTTTAACATTTTTAATAATGCGAGTTGAAATGGAGGATTAGTTTTAATTTAGAGCATTTAAAACAATAGCGTGGATTTATATTTTTTAAACAGAAATCTTTGAACTTTTAATTTATAAAAGTGTAAAAGTTTAAGTTTTGCAGTTTAATTGCACTTAATTGAAAATGTTCAATTGAAAAGTGTTAAAAGCTTCTATTTTATATGTGTGAATTATTGAGAGTTTAAATGATTAATTTCCGAATTGAAATTTGTTTAAGATTCAATTCACACTACACTCGTTACAATCATTTTTGTACTACAACACGTATGATTGAAACTTTTGGCGGGAAATCGCAGGTCACGAGCCGCGCATTCGGCTATAGACGGAACAGCTCGGAAACCTTCGGGCGTTTTTAGTATAGTCTTTTAGAATTCTCGCAAATCCCAGTTGCGGATATTACAAGCGGCTCTCATTTCAATACGCATTCTTATTTAAGATACTAGAATTTCGTACATTTCTTATAACTTATGTTACTTAAAATATTTACTATTTACATTTTTTACAAAACTTGTTATTTACCATTATCACTTTTTCACACTCACAATTTTCAAACAGTAAATAAGTCATTTTCTAAACGTGAATACTAATTTTTGCCCGCTCACGTTTATAATAATACATACAGAAATACCATCATCTCTTATTATGGTAGGAATCTTTATAACAGTACCCCGATTATCCCTAAATTTTTACATTTTATTTTAATTATAGATATAGAATGAACCAAATATTGATATCAAAAGTCTCTCAGTGTAAGACTTTTACATATTTAATACTGCTCCACAGTAGACAATTCCTGCTTAACAGACCCCTGTTTTAAACAAAAATTTTGTAAGTAGCACCTTAGAATTTGAGAGCACTCTGCTGATAAAAATCCGCTACAAACAAATTTTAGATTTCAGAATTTTTAAAACTGTTCACTATTAATCCCAAATTTCGGGGCGACGAGACAGTTCCAAATAAAATATGTAAATTTAACAAATCTTTTAAATCTAGCTAGATTTAAAAATAATTTAAATACTTCGTAATATGGCTTACTTTAATACAAGCTTCCTTTTCGCTTATTATGCCTTGCGCTTGTCAATTTCTTGTTAGTTATTTTTTTTTTCAGTAAAAAGACCTGAATTGTTGAAAAGATTTTTCGAAGTTATAAAAAAAATAATAATAATAAATTCACTATGTAGATGTTCAAAATATTGTTTAAGGTTAGCTAAAAAAATTTAATTTAAATAAGAAATACCAAACTTAGTTTTTTATATTACATTTTTTCAATTTCTTATTTTTCTAGTGCCTTTTTTATCAGTAAGAAATTCCGAGGGGCACCTATTTAAAATAATAATTATTAAAACTATACCTATGAAAGAAAATATTTAAAAGCCCATAAAAATGACTATTGGTAAAATCTGTTTCTTTCCGCTTCTGATTCCTTGCACTTGTGATTTTTTTGTACCTTCTTGTACCTCTGAGGTATTGTAAAAATTGGCTGCATTTAGATTTTTTATTCTCGAGGCATATCAAATTTTTTGTAGTGAATTTTTATCAGCAAAAAAGTCTTCAACTGTATCAGAAAAACCTCTTTGTCATTTCTAAGATGAGGCGAAACGTCTTCTACATATAATGGTTCAGTGTATAAAAATAAATCTTTGGGAAGATTGTTCTAGCCTCCCAAAACCATTTAAAAAAAATGAGTATCTATGAAAATGACACAGGAAAATAATCAAAAATATATATTTAGCTGTCTATTGGTAATGAACTTTTATTTTCATAACGAAACAACTAACTTAAATTCGTATTTTTTCAATACGTTTTTTTCCTTTCAGTTTCAATTTCTGTTGCCAAAACTCCCCTTTCTAATAATAAAGCTTATGTTTTGTCTAGCCTGAATCGTTTGAATATTTCCAAGCCTCGTTGCACTTTTTGGTAAAAAATTTAGTAAAATGTGGCGATCTAAAGAACCAAAAAAAAGTTTCCATGATGCTGCTCCATATAGGTGAAAATAAAATCATCAATATTGTGTTCTACAAAAACTACTGACTTCCATTCACCCAAAAAAATGTTTAATTAAAGGATCTGACATTACATGGCACATTATATAATACCTTGTGCACTAATTATTTAAAATTTACCTGGTAAAGAGTGAAAAATCATTTAAATATGCGATGTCATCCGGTCACATGTCCCTGACTACATTTTTTAAAAGTAGAATGCGTTTATTTCTTTACTTGCTGCACCACTTATTGCAATACTTATAATTCAAACGATAGTTTTTTAAGATTTTTTTAACAAAGGAGTTGGATTTTCGAATTTAAATTCATTGTCAAAGGAAAATTTATTCTAAAGAAAGTAAATAATATAATTACATCGTTTATTAGACCGGTTATGTTGTCGGTATCCATTCACCAGGTGAGTTCATAAACAAAATCGTTAAAATGTTTTATTGATACAAAGTAGGTAAATACGAATAAAACAATGACTAAAATAAATCCTAACATAGATTTTAATCATCTACGACTATTTACACAAACGAGACCGATGATCGCGCGCTGGAGCGCGCGTGTTTTCGTGATTTGAAATATTTTGTAATTATCTTTTTAATTTATGTTGCAGTTCGAACCAATTCGATTTAATCCGAAACAATTCGAAGCAACTTTTCAATCCCCTTCAACCCTTCTCAATCCATCTTTCAATCCCAAATTAAAACCCAATCTCAATACATGAATGGATTCGAGGCTCACTTATCAATCCTTCTCCACTGATGTATCAGCACCAACTCCAACTCAAACCCATACCGAATCAATTTTTCAATCCGTGCCTCCAATCCTTTTGAATACGTGGGACTTCTTGAATTCAACCAGAATGAATCCGACTGAATCTGACACCAGTCCGAGTGGATAAATGTGAATCCAAAACCAATCCGAATGAATAACGCACCAATCGGAAACAAATTTTCACTCCTTCTCAGTCCGATGCCCAATCCGAATGAATCCAAGACACATCCCATATCCCAAGCCAGTTTTAATATTTTTAATGCTCGCAAGTCCGTGCGCCCAATCCAATGAATCCGTGGCTCATCCAAAATGTCTTTTCAATCCTTCTCAATTCTTGCACGTACAAGTACAACAACTTCAATCCGACTCAATCCAAGTCAATCCGAACTCGCCATTCAATAATTTTCAGTCCGAATGAATCTATCCCCTTCTAAAAAATTTCTGAAATTTTGACAGTTTTCACGTATTTTTTAACGTTGTCCGAAAATCTAAAAATGTATCAGATTTCGTAAATATTAATACTATTTGTTATTTATTATTAATTTTTCAAGTTTTCGCATATGTCTCATCGTTTTCGACATAATTCAAAATTTGGATTTTTTCCTTTTGAAAATCTTTTTATTGGGCTAATTTGTGGTGGCCGAAGACCAGCCCTTGTATAATAACCTGAAAATGTTGTCAGTTTCACGTATCTCACTGATTGCGAGATCATTCAACATTTTTTTTTAATAATTTTGAAGACTTTTACTGGGTTTATTCATGGTGGCCGAGGAGCATCAGCCTTTACAAAATCCCGAACTTTTTTCAGTTTTAATGTATCTTATCGTTTTTAGATAACTCAACATTTTTATTTTGGAAATCACTCTACTGGGCTGATTCTGGGCGCCCGAGGACAATTCCGGTCAGAAATATCCTGAAAATTTGGTCAGTTTTCGCGTATGACTACTTTACTCTACTTTACTGTTAGTTCGGGGTGGTTGAGGACCTTCATCAAGCCGTGAAAATTTGGTTAGTTTTCGCGTATCTCTTACCGTTTTCGAGATAAATAAAATTTTTGAATATGTTCCTAAATTTTTTAATCTTTCTATTGGGTTAGTTCGAGTTTGTCGAAAACTCGAACTAACTCAGTGCCTGAAAATGTTTTCAGTTTTCGTGTATCTCTCACCGTTTTCAAGATAACTCAAAAGTTGCATTTTTAACAATTTTGAAAATCGTTTAATTGAGTTAGTTGAAATTGGTAAAAAAAAACCCTCTATAAAAACCTTAAAATTTACTTAGTTTTCACGTTTCATGGCCATTTTCGAGATTCAAAATGTTGATTTTTTTCATTCTGAAATTTTGTTTACTGGTTTAGATCGGGGTTGCCGAGGACCATACCCCTTTAGAAACTCCTGAAAATGTTATGAGTTTACGCGTATCTCTCACCGCGTTCTATCTAGATAACTTAACTTTTTTTTAATTTAAAAAATCTTTTAATTGGGTTAGTTCAAATTGGTAAAAAATAAACATCCTCCACAAAAACCTTAAGATTTACTTAGTTTTCACGTATCTCTGACCCTTTTAGAGATCATTTAAGATTTTGGATTTTTTTCGAATTTTGAAAATTTGTTTACTGGTTTGGGTCGATGTATGGTTGAGGACCATCCCCCTTTAGAGAACCCTGAAAATGTTGTCAGTTTTCGTGTATCTCTAAACGTTTTCGAGATACCTCCAAATTTGGATTTTGTTTTGAATTTTGAAAACACTTTCTTCCCTTTTCCTATGTTTAGAGAAACTAACGATAAATTATAACTAATCCGACTTAAACACACTTAGGGATCATTCATAAACTACGTTACGCGTTTTTTTTGTTTAAATAAAGATGAGAATATAATTTCTGTGAAGTTAAAAAGGATACAACGATATAAACAAAAGAAAAACGCGTCGATCGCTTGTAATCAAATTTTCAAACTACTGTATATTAATTCATTATAATAATTAAGCCAGAAATGTAGACTCTTTTGAAATTTGCGCCTACTTGAATTGTCGAGTTATCGAAACTTTTTTACATTATCGACTTATCGAATCTTGCTTTCGATTCTCGACAGCTGATTGGCTGATTCTATTATGAATTACATTAGATGTAAATTGCTAACTGAATTTACCAATAGGGTTTAGGGACTACGCATGAAGTTAGCCGAAATGCATGTACTTTTTTGAATGCTGCTATCTCCTCATCTGAAGTAAACTCGTATGTACTCGATGTCATCATGAATATTGGATTAGAAGAATTGTTGCATTAGAATCGCCTTATTGAAGGTGTAACACAGTGTAACCACACTACACTGAATGTAACCACACTTGATCACACTACACATGATCCAATTCACACCAGTCAACTGCGCACGCGTTGCGTTGGAAGGGGAAGGCCACACACATTCATTTTTATTTTCAAGTCGAGAAATGATAATAATTTATGTTAATATGGTTCATATATGTTACTGCAATAACTATAAGATCCATGATAATACAGTATTTTATTATTATTACTATAGAAAATGTCATGTACTTAATACCCTATTAAAATATCAAAGTTGTCTAAAAATCGTAAATGGTTTTGTCCTCTAGATCCGTGTTTTTCTGCGATAACAGGATATATCACGGTATTAGTTGATTAGAAGCTATCAGTTCCGCTATAGTCAACTCTGGGTCAAAGAGCGTCAAAAATATTTTTTCCAATCAGACCCTTACCCCCCCCCACAAAATATTTTAAAAATCTAGAAGTCAAATAATATAAAAGATAAAGAATAAAATCTAATATTCTTCCCTAAAGTGAAAAATAAAAAAAGATCAGCAGGATATATATTTTTGGACCTAAAAATTGCATAAAATATATGTATATACTATTATATATAACTTAATGCAATAACTTATAGTTATTGCAGTAATAATAATATATATGAACCATATTAACAAAAATTAATATAATTTCTCGACTTAAAAATAGAAGTACCATTATTCCTTATTTTTAGTCCGTCACCATATTTGTGTACATTTGCAGCATTTAAAATAAGCGCGCGTATTACGGCCAATAACGTGGCTTTCCCCTTCCAACGCAACGCTTGCGCAGTTGAAAAAGTCGCGGTCTATTAGCATCACTGATCCAAGCGCAAGTAAAAAAAATGCAGCTAATCAGCAACGATACCAGCTACACCGCCATATTGAATAAATGTACAGCTAGCGTTTGTGTTGACTGTTAACCAAGATGGCCGTGGAGCTGGTATGCGCGAGTTGGACGAAAATGGAACGTTTTTCGGCTAGACCATGAGTGGGTTGGATCATGACTCTACACCTAAATGTACAGCTAGCGGTTGTATTGAATGTCAACCAAGATGGCCGTGCAGCTAGTATGCGCGAGTTGGACGAAAATGGAACGTTTTTCGGCTAGATCATGAATGGGTTGGATCATGCCACTGCAATTAATCGCATTCGCTTTCGAGATTCATTGATTGAATTAATCGATTCAGATCAGACCTGCCAGACTGCGCTAAGGCGGAGTTTGCGTAGTGCGTTTGTGGTAGTGCCTATATTGACTCAATCTCAAATTCGAAATCCGCGCCAAATGATTAACCAATAAGGTTTACGCACTACGCATGAAGTTAGCTAACAGGTAACGCGTAATGAGGAACGCAATATGAAGTTGTCTGAAATGCATGTCCTTTTTAGAAAAGGATTATACTTACCTTTAAGAGTTTTTACAAGCAATGAAGTACAAATTTTATTATCTGACATTTAAAAAATGAATTTAAAATCGAAAAACCCTGCTTGATTTCGCTTAGGACTAATGGGAAAAAATATTTTACTCATATATCTCATATATGGAACATAACAAATAAAATAAATTCCGCACCAATAAAATTCCCATACAATTCCTGTTCTTCACATATGCTGGACAACCTGAACTTCAACCTGAACATTTTTTTTTCATAGTCACGCTTAGAATTTTCTTTCAAATTTCGCTGGAATTAAAATTAGGTAATTTTCCTCGATTTTATCAATTATTTTAAAAATTGCTTAATTCAGACGTAGACTGTATGGTGTACGTAGTGGATATTCTTAAAGTAATAGGATAATATGACGTTCTAGACTCATTTTAGAGACTAGTAAAGGTTTCGAATTTGAAACGTTAAAAACTATGTGCAATTTTAAATTCGAATATTGTAACTTTGAAAATTCCGCGTTGAAAAATAAATTGACTGTCATTTTACAGTTATTCGCGATTTGAAAAAAATTTCAAACAAGAGGACAAATAATAATATTAAGGTTGGTGGACTTTAACCAGGATTTGCAGTGTGGACGAAGGTTACGGATAACAAGTGGGTAAGTACCTACATGCAGAGTTTGTGCTCGCAGAGGAAGACCTGGAAATTGGAAGCGGCGCTTGATCCCGCGTTTACGGCGAATCCGCTTTATTTACCCTACACTATAGTGTCTGAACCACTTTCGTTCTTTTTCGCTTTGGATATTCTACTCGCGACTTTTTACGATGAGAACTTCTTTCTAGCAAAAAACGATAAATGTATAATCTAATTGTATTGTTTTCATGGTGGACAGAGTTTTAATATGAAAACGAATTTACGACTCACCATATTTCCTCCTATAAAATGCTTCTTTTTTTATTCTATTCCAACCCAGCTTTCTATGGTAATGAATTTGTCATGCTCAATGAGTTGTTATTTAAAACACAGCTGGAAACATTCAATTTTGGGAAATTAACCTTTGTTGTAAAGGTTACACTAACATTTTGTCGCAACACTAATTAGTATTCATGAAATGTTGTAATTTTAAATTCAGTTTTAATTTCACACACTGAATTACAGAAGTAAATTATAGACGTTAAAGTTTAACGTCGTAAACTTGTCAGCGTTGGCTGAAAATAGAATACGTAGACCTGGCGAAGCCACTGGCGAAAAAGGCATTCTCGCGAATTGACCTTGTCGGCAGAAAACAAAGCAGAAACGGAATTTGCGGTTGGAACAAGTGACCACCCACGTGGTTCCAGTTTCCCTTTGGAGTTCCGAAAAGAAATTCATTTAGTCTTTCATTAAAAGTGAAAGCAATAAGCAGACAAATTTTCGAAATCAAACCTATAACAAATGCAATGCAGCATTCGTTGGAAATCAAAAACTACACAGACAAAATTTATCCGTAAAAAAGTCACGAACTAGTAGCTAGGTCTCGGATATGAGAAACATTCATCGGAAAATTCTAAAACGGTTCATTACTTTTTTTTTTGCGTGAATAATTACAACAATATTACGAGTTATTGGGAAAAGATTCTCAGAGCACTCACGAGCTTGCCCGACAAATCTGGGAACTGGAAAGTACGTGGCCCGCACACACGCTCGCCCAAACACGCGGTGCGTGTCACAGTGGGGCAAAAAAAGTTTCTGTGGACAAATTGATATTCAGAAG
>CAKNYM010002581.1:0-10732 GCA_932195095.1 Andricus curvator | reverse complement strand
GAAATTTTAGCTAAATTGAAATATTTATCAACCAAATTATTGAATTTTCAAGTCAAAAAGACGAGTTTTCTACAAACCAGTTGAATTTTCACCAGAAGAAGACGAATTTTTAACAGAAATGGGCATCCTGCCAACAAAAGAGATAAATTTTCAAGTAAAATGATAAAGTTTCTATTAAGAAGATTAATTTTCTACCATAAAAGACGAATTTTCAACTAAACTTATGAATCTTCTACCAAAAAACATTAATTTTTAACGAAGTAGTTGAACCTTTAACAAAGTATTCGAATTTTTCTAACCAAACAAGATGAATTCTCAACGACAAATGTAAAAGTAAATATTAGAACCAAAACAGATTTTAATTTGAAAAAAGTCGAATTCATTCAAAAAGGCGAGTTCTCAACGAAATATTTTATTTTTTATTCAAACTGTTGAATCATCAAGACAAAAAGATAAATTTTCCACAGAACAGTTGAATTTTTAAACAATACATATTATTTTTTAATAAAAAAGTTAATTTTTAACCAAATAGTTGAATTGGAATTCAAGAAGACGAATTTTTAACTAAGAAGATTAATATTTTACCAAAAAAGTCGAATTCTCCACTAAAATAAAGAATCTTCAACAAACAAAAATGAATTTTTAACAAAGTAGTTCAACCTTTAAACAAGTAGTTGAATTTTTCTAACCAAACAATGTGAATTCTCAGCGGCAAATGTAATGGTTGATATTATAAACAAAAGAGATTTTAATTTAAAATAAAAAAGTCGAATTTATCCCAAAAAGGTGACTTTTCAACAAACTAGTTTATTTTACAATCTAACTGTTAAATTTTCAACCCAAAAAGACAAATTGTTCACACAAAAAAAAGGAATTTCCAACCAGTAAATATGAATTTTTTTTCAAAAAGTTCATTTTTTAACCAAATAGTTGAGTTTTCTACCAAAATAGTTGAATGTTCAATCCAAAAGGACGATTTTGTTACAAAATAGGTACATTTTAAACCAAAGAGATGAATTTTGAACTAAAATGATGAATTTTCAACCAAGAATATTAATTTTCTACCAAAAAATACGAATTTTCAAATAAAATGATGAATCTTAAAAAAAAAATTGTACATAAGCAGTTCAACTTTTAATACAATTTTCAACCAAATTGTTCATTTTTCAAGCCGAAAAGACAAATTTTTGTACAAAACAGTTGAATTTGTAACCAGTAAATATGAATTTTGTTGAAAAAGTTCATTTTTAACCAAATAGTTGAGTTTTTTAACAAAATAGTTGAATTTTCAATAAAATAGGTACATTTCCAACCGAAGATATGAATTTTAAACTAAAATGATGAATTTTCAACCAAGCAGATTAATTTTCTACCAAAAGACGAATTTTCAACTAAACTGATGAATCTGCAAAAAAATTAAGTTTTAACAAAAACAGTTTAACTTTTAATAGAATTTTCAACTAAAGTAGATGAATTCTCCACGAAAAATGTAATAGGTTATATTATAACCAAAAGAGATTTTAATTTAAAATCAAAAAATAGTTCAATTCATCCAAAAAGGCGACTTTTCATCAATATAGTTAATTTTTAACCAAATAGTTGAGTTTCCTACTAGAACAGTTGATTTTTCAACCCAAAAAGAAGAATTTTCAACAAAAAAAGGTACATTTCCAATGAAAGAGATGAATTTTCAACTAAAATAATGAATTTTTATCCAAAGATATGAATTTTCAACTAAAATGATGAATTTTCATTCAAAACGGTGACTTTTCAACCAAGAAGATTAATTTTCTACTTAAAAAAGACGAAGTTTCAACAAAAAATTAATTTTTAACAAAATTAGTTCAACTTTTAATATAATTTACAATCAAAGAAGATGACTTCTCAAAGAAATATATAATAATTGAGATTATAACCACAAAAGATTTTAATTAAGAATAAAAAACAGTTAAATTTATCCAAAAAGGCGACTTTTCAACAAAATATTTTATTCTTCAACCGAATTGTTTCCGATTGAAAATTTCAACGGCACATTGCTATTTGCCTGGATGAGTTATCATTTTCGCAAATACTAACACAATAAATATTGTGATCACTCATCAGCATTGTTGACGATCCTTTTGGATACGAAATGTCTACTGACATTTTTTATTTATTTTCTTTATTTACGAGGGCTGGTGGAAAATGTTCAGAAACACACCATGAAGGGTCCGCACTTCACGGTAGTGTGAGGATCTTAGTCGCATTACTACGATGACTCTGACAAATATAGTATACCATTAAGCCATTTCCCTTTCAGGGTAGGCGTGACACTAACCGATTCGGGTAGTGTTTCTAGGTGGATAGTTTCTTGTAGTAAATAACTACTACAAGTGTGGGCTCACCACACCCACGGTGGGCCAACAGCACGCAGTATTCTCGAATGGTCACCCATCCAAGTACTAACCGCGCCCAACGCTGCTTAACTTCAGTGATCTGACGAGAACTGGTTGTTTTCAGCGTGGTATCGCCGTTGGCATAATATTCAATTATACATTGCGTATAATTATATATTATACAAAAATCAATTTTTTGTCATTATAATAATGCCACCGAGGGACCCACTAAAAACCACCACCCTTTTCTCTTTGGCATTACTCCCCCCGGAACCGCTTTTGCATTACTTCAGGGAGTGTCGTTTGCTTGCCCGCTATGGCTTCTGATGGTTCAGTTCTGCGTTATTCTGGGCTTCTGTTCGGACCAGCCCTTTCTCAAACCAGTCCAGCCATGATGGACGCATCGTCCTCAGTAGCGCGACTATGTCGCGCAACGGGCTCGTCGGCCTTCGGCATCATGGCTGGGCCCCGTCGTGTACTTGAGTCATTTGGGAGGCTTCCTCGACGGGGTTGCCTCCCTGAACGACAAACACTTCATTGACCCCGACAGATAGTCAGTCCGGGGCCTTTCACTACATGCAACGCAGAGCAAGCACTGGGGAGTGCTGGTGCACTCCGCAGACAAAGCCAAGGCAGCGGTAGCACCGAATGGTCTCCATTTTTTTACGTAAGCGACAGGACACCCACCCCACCTGAAGGTGTCCTGCGCTTACCAACCTCGCCGCCATTTCTTCGGTCAGCTCAACGAAGGCCTTCAGAGTTCCTCTAAAGGCCTTTTTTGTGAGACTGACCGTTACCTCTCCTGCGTTTTTTTCACCGAACTACCGTCTAACGACCGCCTCGACCTCCCCTGCATCCGTGATTGTGTCCAGTTCCAGTACCTCGACCTCAGTGCGGGGGACCAGCTCCCGAACACAACCCCTTGCTCCAACAGCTGTTCTGATGGCAGCGGAGAACATTGATCTGCCCTCCGCTGCAGGCTCGACCTCAACGAGTACCTCTCCTTTCCTTGTTTCCCTCACTCCCCTGACGTTAACACCAAGGGTGTCGGGTTTCACCTTTTGTTTGAGGTCCTTTAGAACCTCTGCGTAGCTTAAACCCTCGGTAGGTTTTATAATAACCGCCTCGGGTCTAGCTCGCCTCTTTTTTTCCTTATTCTGTGAAGCCATGGTCTTTGGTTCAACCTTCGTCCTCCTTTCTTCTGATTTAGGGGTTGAAGTCTTCGGAACGTTGTTCTGGGACTTCAACCTCTTCGTCCTGGGCCTTGGCGCAGCAGACTCAGGGGGCTCAATGTGGGGTCTCTCGGCTTCTTCCCAGTTGTGGGAGCGAGTGTTTCCCCGGCTTCTTCCACAGTTTGAATCCCCTTGCAGGTCATTACTCCGCGCCTTGCTCTTTTTTTGACCTGCTGCACCCTTTCGACAATTGTGTCCTGGTAACAGCTTTTAATTATCCGAAATTCTATCCTTACACCATCTATTCCAAGATCCATATCGTTGAGCAGCTTTGCCGCATCTCCGATTCCCTTCCGCACTGGAAGCCACATACTACTCTTAGAGTCGCTGAAATTCTTGAGCTCTCCAATAAATACCTGCAACCCCTCTAGGCATTTCTGCAATTTTTTAGTCTGCGACTCAAAGCCCTCCCACATATATCAGAGGAGAGACTGGTCACGCCGATCATCCTCTTCTGTGACGTCCAAAGGACCTCCAAGCTCCTCACACACGCTCCTCTCTCAGTATGTTTGGTTCCCCCCAAAATCCATGGAACCGGCACTGACCACCGGGGCTGGAACCCGATCGGAATCAGTGGGGAGATTGCTAATCCCTTGGGGTATAATGTTTTTAACATACCTACTCATTTTTTGTTTTAATTCGGGGTTCCTTCCCCTAGCAGGTTTTTGTCCGCCCCGGGTATTTGATTTCCCCGGAACCACCCATATCTGGGAGGCGTTCTCCTATCCGCAACCTGGCGAGGTGCCCGATGGGGGACCAGCAACCCCACACGGGCCAGCAACCCCACACGGGATGTCTACTGTCATAGCCTATAAAGATTTGATATAGATGAAGAGCATGAAAAGGCACTTACCTGAAATAAGCTTTTCAAAGCATATATCCAATACAGCATATTATACATATAATGACTATAATATACCATATACTCCCCTTCTTTCAGTTAAACACTGATCTGCGATAATTTATGTATAAATACAATAAATACCATTATTTGAATTAAATTTAAAACGCGTAACACCTGCAGCACTGCGGTTCTGGCATCGAAACGGAGAAACGACCGAAAACACGCAGTTGGTGTTTGGGGTTATGTCCATGGTTATGTATTATTCCGCCGGTTGCCGTCATTCTGAGCCTTTGCGGAATGTCGGTTCTGCTCTTGGTAGACGAGTTTGAACTGGAAGTTTTCAGTTCTCGTAAACGAATCACAGCGGTTGATTAGGACCAAAAGGAATTTCAAAATTATAGCGTATCTAAATCCAAAACTCCATTAATTCCCGGTATTCTTTATTCATACTCAGCCAAATTTCTCATTTTATTTTTTTCATTCTCAATTCGTTTATTTTTTTTTTCATTTCAGTCAAATTATTTTGAATGTGTAGAAATGATTTTTAAATATCAAAAAATTCTCTATAATTTCGTTCGGATCCCGCGGTAGAAAACTAATCACCTTTTTTTCCTAGAATTTTGTAGGAATAATAGGTACTGATATAGTTTAGTTACCATCAATTTTCCGATTGGAATATGAATGAAAAATAATAATTTTTTTCTGACAAAAAACAAAAAAAAATACAAAACGGAAAATGTATGGCAAATAGATTATATCAGGACCTCTTCTTCCTAAAAATTTCAGGAAAAAATGGTAGAGTTTTAAAGAAATTTTGTTTTCAAAATTTTCTCAGTTTATGAGATATGAACGTTTTTCTTATTTCAGTTTAACTAGTATTTTGCACTCTTTCAAAATCTTTACCACGTAAATCTACGTAAAAAATAATAAAAAATGGTAAGGTCATTTTGGGTTTTTGAAAAAAAAAACATTCTTCTCTTTAAAACCAACCTTTTCTTTCAAAATTTTTACAAATAATAGGTGCTGATATAGTCTACTTATCATACATTTTCCGTTTAGTATTTTTTTGCTTCTGTGCAGAAAAAAATTATCATTATTAGATTTATAAAGCAGTTCCAGAAAAAAATCAGTTTCAGGAAAAAAAAGATTGGGTTTTTGAGAAAACATTTTTTTTTCAAAATTCCAAAATAACTTTACCATTTCTTATTATTTAAATTTTTTTTTGTAGCACGGTTTTTGAAGTAAAATTTTCAAACAACTCATTGTACCTTCAAAATTTTTTAATATTCGTGAAAAATGTAAACATTTCGCTAGGTAAATTGATAAAATACGTGTCTTCTTATTTTTCACGTAAATGAACATATTTCATAGGCAAGCTAATCCTGATCATGTCACCCGCCGGCCTGCATGATTTGAAATAGATTCGGTCACGTACGCGTGCGATAACTTTTCACACTTAGTTTATATAAATTATGTATTTAGCGTTGAAAAATATAATGTGTTCTTAATGTGTTTTTACATACTAAAACCGTATTAATTGTTTCATTAATGTTTATATGCGTTCTGCTAAAAAATATTTGATATTATAATTCAAAAAGTATATAGCTGCGTTACTTTTTTTGAAATAAATTGTGTTCGTAAAATACATTACGGTAGTACAATTCTTTGTTCCCGTTATAACCTATAAAAATAGTTAATTTAATAGTTTCTTAAAGAAATCAGTTGCAAAGTGATGTTCTCTAGAACATCGACATATAACACCGTTATGGCAAAGTTCTAGGTCAAAGTGGGAACGAACGTTGTAGAATATATGTGATTGGTTAGTTCTAGAACAATTACGTAACAATTGTTCTGTAACAGTTACTAATTTTTGTTCCTGATATATTCTATAACAAATTCGTAACAGCGTTCTAGAATATCGACAAATAAAACCATTACGGCACAGTTCTTGAACAAGATTGGGACAAATGTTATAGAACGTGTGTGCTCAGTTTGTTCTAGAACAATTTTGTAACAACTGTTCGGTAACAATTACTACTTGTTGTTCCTGATTTGTTCTACAACACATTCGTAACAGCGTTCTAGAATGTCGACATAACACCGTTACAGCACAGTCCTGAAACAAGCTTGGAACAAATGTTATAGAACGTCTGTGATCCGTTTGTTGTAGAACAGTTCCATAACAACTGTTACAGAACAGTTACTAATTTTTGTTCCTGATTTGTTCTGGATCATATTCGTAACATCGTTCTAGAACGTCTACATAACACCGTTATAGCACAGTTCTAGAACAAGCTTGGAGCAAATGTTATAGAACGTCTGTGATAAGTTTGTTCTAGAACAATTATGTAACAACTGTTTGTTAACAGTTACCAATTTTTGTTCCTGATTTGTTCTAGAACACATTCGTAACAGCGTTCTAGAACGTCGACATAACACCGTTGCAGCACAGTTCTAGAACAAGCTGGAAACAAATGTTATAGAACGTCTGTAATTAGTTTGTTCTAGAACAGTTCCATAACAACTGTTATAGAACAGTGCGGTCACATAGATCTAGAACAGTTATGTTACAATAAGGACACAAAGATCTAGAACACTATTACTATATTGTTCTAGAATAGTTCTCGCACCAGATTGTAACAATTATTATAGAACACTGTTCCTTTTTTGATATTGAACGTGTTTGCTGGGTCTCTTCGCAAAAACTATAATTATTCTCAAATCACGCGACTTGTCGCCTCGGGAACACCAACGGAAAAGAGGACGACTTTCGGCGTGTTTTTGGCGTAAGCGGGTCATGACAGCTTAGACCAAATTGGCTTTTTGATCCTTTCACCATGCGCGCGCATGAGCGGTACAATTTGAATTAAATTATTATGCCCATTAAATGGTTACAATCAGGTGTTGCAGATAAGGTCAAGATGGGTCAATGTGAAACGAAATTTGAAGTTTAGACTTTCATTAATGGTGTTTCAACTATTTGACAACCTTCTGCTTCAAATTTACATATTCTTCAAGTCGTAAAGATGTGCGTGAAGGAATATTTTAATTTAATTCAATTATTATTCAAACTAATTCAAAGTCTCACTCTTCTACATTGAATTAAAAATTAATTGTCTGTGTGTAACGGTGTTGACGAAAATGTTAATTATTAATTATTATTTACTTACATTTTTATTGAAGAAACAGGAGAATTTTAGTTTTCTAAGAGCATCTCAGTTTCTTTTAAATTAATCACCAACAAAATATAAAAATGGTTTTACTCTCAATTCCAAATTTTCTGTTTATCACATTAACATTGTTATCACACATACATATATTGACTCTACATAAAAATTGACTCAAGGCTGTTGGACTCAAGCTTTAACCTGAGAATTCAATCACTTCATTCTGCTGAATAAATACTAGAATTTGATATTTTTTAGATAACTACAAGAATAAATTTAATATTAAAACTCTCCAAAAATTGAAACTAAACAAATGAATTTCGCACAAGAAGCAGTTTATTTGACAATAATTTGCAGTAAGCACGTAAAATCACAAAATGCACATAAAAATATATAGATTAAAAATATTAATAAATAGTAATATGTATATCACATTAGGGTGTTCCAAAAAAGGCTTTATTTTTTTCTGAAATAGTTCCCCGTACCAAGTATATCTTGTGGTATCAAAATCACCCCTCAATTTTTTTTAAATTCAAAGAAAATATCTAGGGGTCGTCCAAGCCCTTTTTTTCTTGATCATATCTGCACTATATCATGTTTATTGGAGTACATCACCCGGATTTTTGACAGAATCTTGAAAAAATACTTAGGGGTCTCGCAAACACATTTTTGTACGGCACCTAAATATGTTTTTAAAATTCAGTCAAAGATCTGGGTGTTTTATTTAACTAAAAGTAATTCTGTCCAGGTATGCCAAAGTAAAATAATCCATTAACAGCGGAAATTAAAATAAAACAAACCTTTTTTTCATTCAAGGGCCTCTGAGACCCTGAAGAAATATTTTCTAATTCCGTCAAAATTCAGAAGTCTTTTGAAATCAGAAGGAATAATTTTTAGGAAACCCACTTTAGAAAAAATAAAGCCGTTCTCGGAAGACCCTAATATTCCATGTACAAAGTATATCAACATTTTGAAGCATATAGTTAACTTTAGTACAAATGTAAAAAGTACAAGAAATATCAAATCATTTAAAGGCTCTGGAAAATATCATATACAAGCCTGAATTTTAGATTTTTATGAGTAAAAAAGTGCCAGTACCTAATGAAGAACATAACAAAAGAAATACTTGTTTAATAACCTCCGATTTTTGTTTTACCACTCAACAGTCGAAGTATCTCTGCGTAATCCAAGGATCTTCAAAATTGCACGAAGAGGTTGTTCTGGTGGGAAAACTATGAACTGAAAATTTAAAAAATACTCAGTTTAATATTTTAAAAGATCTTAAAATTAGAAAAAAAAAATCATTTTAGTAAATGTAAGTTGCACCTATTTTGGTTTTGATAAGGCAGAATAGTATGTATGATCACAGTCAGTATGCGCAACTTGGCTAGACATTGTACAACTTAAGTCCAAGATATCTTTTTCTTTGAAATTTTCGAATTTATTAATTCATTTTAAACAAAAAAATAACTTTTCTGTCACAAAAGATGGCTTTTTGACAAAATACCTGAATTTTCAAGAAAATAATTAAATTTTCATCGTAATAGTTTAACGCTCAACTTAAGAAGATAAATTTCCAACAAAAAAGTGTAAAAGTTGATATTTCACACACTGTTCTTGAAGTTGAAAGAAGTTTGACTAAAATGCATCCAAAATCGGGTTTCATAGAAAGTTTCTACATTATTCATAGGTTCAAAATCTGAAAGGATCAAAATCCTAGCTGATCCTTTTCGCGAGATATCGACATTTAATCAATTTATATCATCCAAAAATGAGATTACTCTTAGTGACAAAATTCGACATGTTCAAACGATAGGAAATCATGAATAAAAACCACTTTCAGCTCAACCCAGGACCAACGACGAGGAAGTAGTCAAACATATGTAACACTTACACACGCCTTTTGTACGGGTCTGCTTTGGCATTACTATCCCAGTAGCAAGAAACTAATTGGGACGAATTGAGAAGAATTCGCCAGTAGCCCCCGTGAATCTTGCTTTGCGACAATCTCGAATTGGAGATGTTGGTGAATTCGTGTAAATTCGTGAAAAGTAATAAAGTCTTCAAATATCCCATTCGCCTGAATTCAGCAAACAATTTTTAGGGGATCTAATTCATTTGAATGCGTCAGCACGAATTATTTTCAGTGTCCGCCAATTCATTTTAATTCGCGAGATTTTAAGTCAAGCCCCAATTCACCAGAATACGCAACCGCGAATATAGTTAAAGACTGGCCTATTCAATCGAATTCGTAAGCTATAACCAACGCGCTCGGCATAAAGGATCCGTTGTAAATAAATATCAATGAGTCCCCTAGCTCAGTGGTCGCCCTGTGGACTCTATACAGTTGAGATCGCTGGTTCGAGTCTCAAGGCATGCAATGTTTATTATTTTTTTTCGAAATGACCTCGACCACAAATTAAGGCTAATTGACACGCACTCAATTCGCTCTGGCCCAATTCGTTTCAACGAATCATAAATCAGAATTTGGGCGTATTTAAACATGTTAATTCACCGCAATCCTCCCGAATTAGTTTTTTTTACTGGGATATCTTCGTAATTCAGCATAACTGGTAAAGGTATCTTAAAGACACCTTTTCCAGCATCAACTAGTGCGAGATAACAAGTCCTGTAAATGCAGATGTAGGTCGGAGAGTTACCCCTGCGTTGTTCTCTGAAATCACACGGGATGGTACTGTACAATCGTAAGCAGGATAGTGTTCGGGTTACGTCATTTAGCGGCACGGCGGCAGTTGCGGAACAGAGCTCCCTCCCCACGGTCGGTTCAGGTCAGGTGCGGAAGGGGAGGGTGCCCAGGCCTCAGTTTCCTAGGCACAGGCCTTAGGTCAGAGATCTGTACGGTGGGTAAGGATGTTTACTGCGAGTAGGCCGGTCAGGGGCACCTGACGCCAACGTACCCCGGCCTCGATGGGTGGCCACAGGGGCGCCTGTCGACCTCTGAGCGAATCGGTCTCGGGGAACGGGTGGTGCAGGTGGGTTGCCGCGGGTAGGCCGATCAGGGGCACCTGACGCCGACGTACCCTGGCATCGATGAGTGGCCACAGGAGCGCCTGTCGACCACCGAGCGAGTCGGTCTCTGGGAACAGGAGGTGC